>JASDQU010013882.1:45238-59110 GCA_032191745.1 Picea mariana | reverse complement strand
AGTTATATCCTTCATAGCTTACAAGTTTTAGAATTTTGAGCATGTGTAATGAAGGCACGATACCTCTATTTCGCTGAGATCCCTTTTGAAATTGTTAATCCAATTTATTTTACTGTGATGCCTACCAAGATCGCATCCACCCCAGAGTTTAATCCATCCATCCACCCATGCCTAATGCCAACATTACTAATCTGGACAGTTGTGGGTTAACCTACTCACTTAGTTCAGTTTTGTTAGTTGACTGTGGATTATTTCTCAAAAAGTTGTGAGGGGATTATGGGATTCTATGGATAGCATTTGTGAAAATTATGCCCTCTATAATTTTAGCCCACTATTTCATTTGGTATGTTAATCATAGAATTCTTGTCTATTGTTAAATAGCTTAGATTGAAATATTCCTCTTTTAGTTTTATTAAGAATACGTAAGTTAGAATATGGATACTACATAGCACGTATTATGACTTGATCTCATATAATTTTTAAATAGACATATAGAGCAGCATTGACTTCTTGATACATTTCTTAATAAGATAAGTGATCTTCTTTCTTCACTCTTATAAATGGAATTGTAAGATAGCATTGAACTCTAGTGTCTTACTTGAAGAAGACTTTAATCCTCCTTGGGTGTCTTAATGGGAAATGTGATCTAGCATCTGAGTCTTATTTTTAATGTCTAAATAATACTAGGGTTTTTTAATTCTTAATTGGATTGTAAGAGAGGATCAAGTTCTTTTAATCATTTAAAGTAAGTTGGGCCCTTCTTTATTCCTTTTAAATGGGTGCGTAAGTTGGATTGTCAAGACCTTACTTATTGCTTGATTTGTGTCGAACTTCTCAAATTCTTGTTGATGGATTATAAGGCAGGCTTGTACTTCCTTGCATGTCTCATTGCCTAGTTAAGAATTGTGCTTCTAGATGGAAGAATATATATATATATATATATAGATATATATATAGTTTAGTAGTTAGTTTTTTACTGTCAATTATTTGAGAATGATAATAAATGTAATGTGTTAGAGTAACATTAAAAGGGTGTGGTGTAGAATTTGTTTTAGTACATGGTAATAGTGTCTTGTTGGTAAGAACTATTCATAAATATTTTCTTGATTGTTAAATAGTCATAGATGGTAATTGCGTTAATAAAATTGTTGTATGTTATTTCAATTGGACCATGGGTGGAATGCTTCTAACATTGGAATTGCGTTAATAAAATTGATATATGTTATTTTAGTTGGACTAATGTTGGAATGCTTCAGAGGTGGAAATTTCATCTATTAAATTGATGTATGTTGTAATAGAATTTTCTTTCGCACCTTGAACAACTAATAGTTAAGATTGATTGATTGATCTAGTTGGATTTCGACTTGATCGTGTAAGTGGGATTTAGAAACCTCCTCGTTCCTCAGAACAGTCGCCTGCCCTAAGAACTTAAGTGGTCAAAATCAATCGGATGAATCCTGGGCTTGAGCATTGGTTGTGTCCTAGAGGTCCTAACCATGCAGGATAGGTTGGGAGGGTAGTTCTTTAAATTTTCAGTGACATGGTTGATCAGTTACCTGTATTTTGCTTCAGTTGATTATGATGCGTTGAATCACGTCTCTATTTTATTATGTTAAAGCATTGATTATGCATCGTTATTTATTATGATTATGTGTATATTGTGCCGCTATTTATTTTTTTAATGCATTGATTATGTGTTGTTATTAATTTTTATGATGTGTCTCTATTAATTATGTTGATGCAATGATTGTGTCGTTATTAAATTTTATGATATGTCTCTTGCAATGCTATTAATTATGTTGTGACGATTTTATTATCTTAATGCAAAAAAAAAAATACCTATTGTACATTGTTTGTTGTCGTAATGGTGGGGCCGTTACATATGGTATCAGAGCAAGGTTTAACCCTGCGACTTGGGGTCATTATGTCTTCCAATGTATTAAACCTTTGATTAATAACTTATCGCTAATTAAAATTGAAATGTGTCCATGCAGGTAATCATGGTTAGAGGGTGTCATGGAGGTTGATGACATGGTGCTAGGGGAGGAGGTGTGATGCCTCTAATAGCATCCACACCAAAGGGGTCTAACCCCCAAGGAGAATAACAAGTCATTGGACAAGATCAGATTGTTGTGGGGGATGTGGTTGGTTTGATGAGGTCCTTTCAAAGGATGTCAGATGCCTTGATTAACCGACTATATAGAGATGAGGACATGGATCCTATACCTAATGAGGGTTCACAGCGTGCTCCAGCTGGCAGTGGTATAATTCATAGAGAACTCGAGAAGGTTAATTTTCCCGAGTTCATGGGTGCCACGGATAGCTCAGCTGCCAAGGAATGGTTGGAGAACATGGTGATGTGATTTGCACTTCGTTATTATACCTCAAACATGAAGTTCTACATGGCATTATTTCATCTTAAGGAAAGTGCTCTTCTATGGTTGAAGACATTTCTGCCTCAGGTAAGCATTATCGTCGAAGACGTCTCATGGGAATTGTTCAAGGAGAGGTTCTGGGAGATTTATTTGTCAGAGGAATTCATTGAGTGCAAAATCAATGAGTTCAACGCATTACAATAGGGTGGTTGTACAGTGTCATACTATGAGGACAAATTTATGGAGCTAATTCGGTATGCCCCACATCTGAACATGGAGAAGATGAAGGTCAACAAGTTTGTGTTTGGACTTAACTTCAACATTCGTGTGAAGGTGAGGATCATGATGCCTCAAACATTGCACAATGCAATCTAGAAGGCCCTCATAGCTAAGGAAGAGATGACCAGCAGGGGTCAAGGCGGGACTCCTACAAGACTGACTAGATAGACGAAATTAAGTGCACAACTACATCAGACACCAGCCAGACATACATCAAGGTATTGACATGCGCTGAGAGGATCCACATTCATGACACCACCACGACCGACTTCTCAACATAGGACTCCCTACAGAGGACCACCACAACAACAACAACGTCGCCTGCAGCAACAACAATTTAGGCATGTTCAGCAGAACAGACAAGGATCTCAGGTTGGTAGTCCAACAACTTCTACTTTGGGGACCAGGAGTACTAGACCGAAGACCGGATGTTGGACATGTGGAGAGCCACATTACCAGTGATACTGTCCAGTTGAGAAGGCTAAAGCGGTTGGATCAACAGGACACACTACGGTTGGATATTTGGGCAAGGCCCACAGGATTCATGCAGCGGTGAATAATCGTTAGGCCAAGTAGTAGTCCATTGTGCTCGAGACATCAGGTACAATCGTCGACCAAACTCTTAGTATTTTGATAGATCTAGGTGCTATAGAGAGATTTATTTATAGTGCAACGCTAAAAAGAATTAAGGCAAAGGCATTCGAACAGGAAAATTTTAGGTACGTATAAATGGCTTCAGGTGCCAAAAAGAAGGTTGGAGGAAGGGTTGGAGGCTGTCGCATTAACTTGGAATATTTTGTAACGAAGTCCGACCTATATGTCATGATCTTAGGATATTATGACATCGTGATTGGTATGGAATGGTTGGAATCGCATGATGCGATAATCAACTGTAAGATGAAATGGTTGAGTTTGACCGATGATGAGGGATAGAGAAGAGTGATTGTGGGAAGAAACCAGGGAGTGTCATTGAGGTTCATCTCTTCTCTACAACTACAGAAGAGCATGCGCAAGGGATGTAAATTATATGCAATCTTAGCGCTCAATGAGAAGGGCAAGGACAGAGGATTAGAAAACCTTATGGTAGTACGAGAGATTGTTAACGTGTTTCCAGAAGAGTTATCAGGCTTGTTGACCGAAAGAGAGTTGGAATTTACAATCGACTTGAAACCCGAACTAAACCAATAGAAAAAACGCCTTATCAGATGTCAACGCCTGAGTTGAAGGAGTTGAAAATGAAATTGAAGGAGTTCTTGGACTTAGGACTTATACATCCAAGTGTGTCACCTTGGGGTGCGCCTATTATTTTCATAAGAAAGAAGGATGGGTCGTGGAGACTTTGTATTGACTACCGTCAATCGAACAAGGTGACGATCAAGAACCAATATCGGTTTCCAAGAATAGACGATTTGTTTGATCAAATGAAGGGCATGACGGTGTTTTCAAAGATTGAATTGAGATCAAGATATCATCAATTACGAATTAAAGAGAAATATATTCCTAAAACCACATTCAAGACAAGGTTTGTGTACTACGAGTTTACCGTTTTACCATTTGGATTGACAAACGCCCCGGGGGTATTCATGAGTTTGATGAATGGAGTGTTCCGCGAATACTTGGAAAATTTTGTTCAAGTATTCATTGATGACATACTGATATATTCTCGGATGACAGAAGAACATGACGAACATTTGTGCTTAGTACTACAGTGTTTATAAAAAAACAAATTTTACGGGAAACTATTGAAATGCTCTTTTTACCAATCGAAGATTCATTACTTAGGGAACGTTATATCCGATGAAGGTATCGTGGTGGATCCAGCGAAGTTAGAGGATATTATGGTTTTTCCTTCACTAAAAAACGTACAAGAAGTACAAAAATTTATGGGTTTAGCTAGATATTGCCGACGGTTCGTCTAAGGTTTTTCAAAGATAGCAAATACGATCACGGAATTGCAAAACAAAAACAATAATTTTTTATGGACTGATAAATGCACGGAAGCATTTTAAAAACTCATTGGGTTATTGACGACAGTGTTGATACTACAAGTCCCCGACATGGACAAGGAATTCTTGGTATGCACAGATGCGTCCAAGGAAGGTTTAGGCAGAGTATTGATGCAAGATGTTCGAGTGATCGCTTACATCTCGAGGAAATTAAGAAAACATGAGGAGAATTATGCAATGCGTGATTTGGAGTTATTGTCCATTATGTATGCCTTGAGAGTGTGGAGACACTATCTGATTGGACATAAATTTGAACTAAAAACAAATCATTGTGGATTGCAACATATATTTACGCAAAGTGACTTAAACACGTGACAAAGGTGTTGGTTATAATTACATAGCGAATACGATTTTGAGATTACATACATAAAAGGAACAATGAACAGAGTGGTCAATGCATTGAGTCAGAGACCACGCATATTCTCTGTGATACCTCTTCAGACGAATCTTCGAGAAAGGATTGTAACTATACAAATCGATGATGACTGGTATAAAGAGGTTAAGGAAAATATAGGACAAGACACCATGATGGTACCAAAGTTTGAGGGTTATACATTGGATAATGACAGATTGATGAGGCATAACAACATGATTTACATACCACCTAACAACGAATTAAGAAGCATGATCTTAAGTGAAGCGCATCGCATAGTGTACATGGCTCATCCGGGAGTCACGAAGATGAGGGAAGACCTAAAGCCTTTATTCTTATGGAAAGGGATGAAAGCAGACATAGTTAGTTACGTGGAAAAATTTATAGAATGTCAGAAAGTGAAATTTGAACATAGACATCTGGCATGATTAGTACAACCACACGTTATTCTGGAATAGAAATGAGAGGTCATTTTGATGGACTTTATAGTTGGATTTCCACTGACAGCGAGGAGACACGAGTCGATTTTTGTGGTAGTTTACACTCTAGCGAAGAGTGCACACTTTATTCCTATATGTACGATGTATCATGTGCTAGACATAGCTATAGATTTCATCAGTGAGATTACATGGTGTACCAAAAAGGATCATATCCAATAGAGGATCGATGTTTATAGGACGATTTTGGACCATTTTCCAAGAGGATTTAGGAATGCAACTAAAATTTAGTACAACGTATCATCTAGAGACCGAAGGGCAGATAGAAAGAAAGAACCAAATTTTGGAAGATATGTTGTGAATGTATGTAATGAACCAACAAAAGTGTCGGGAAGAGTTATTTCCACTAGTAGAGTTTACATACAACAACAACTATCAAATTACCATTAAGATGGAACTGTTTGAGTTTCTTTACGGGTGACCGTGTCAGACGCCTTTGAGCTGGGATGGACTTGAGGATAGGGCCCTGGTAGGATGAGAAGCGATCCAAGAGATGGAAGAAAAAATGCAAATGATAAGACAAAGGATTAAAGAGGCGCAAGATCGACAGAAGATCCATGTTGATGTGCATAGTGTTGACCACCATTATGAAGTTAGAGACCAAGTTTTCCTGCGGGTGAAACTACACAAGAGTTCGATAAAGTTTTGAAAGGGTTCTAAACTCACTCCTAGGTTTGAGGGACCTTTCGAAGTTGTGGAAAAGAAAGGACCTGTGGCCTATCAACTAGCCTTGCCTGATTCTTTGAGGCATATGCACGATGATTTTCATGTATCTATTTTGATACATTATGTCAGTGATCCTACACATGTGATTGACATGAGTTCTTTGTAGGTGTCAGACAAGGGTGCACTTATGGCGGATCTAATCCACATTTTGGACCATCACATTTTACAGTTACGACGTCGAACAATTGATCAGGTCAAGGTTCAGTGGGACAATTATAGTCCGCACTCGACTACATGGGAGGACGCATATGATATACGCCAATAGTTTCCTTAATTATTTGATAGATTAGACATATAGATCTTGTCAAACACTTTTATTATTGCATTTTATATATACTATACAACTTCGGGATGAAGTTTAAAACAAGAGGGGGTGTATGTAACATCTCACTCTTGCGAACACATGTTATCGACTTATTCTTTGAGGACACTTGCATGCAAGTGATCCGGTTATAGTACATGGTTGTTTGTTTCGCTTATGGATTCTTATGATGATGTTGATGGATTATGATTAATGTTATTTGATATATGCGTATTGACAGATGTTATTGACGAGTTTTCCCTGAGTTTGCAAGACATTGACAGTGTGTGGATGCCAATGGAATCAATGGACCTCCTTGGACTCTGGATTGAGCCAGGGAGTGGATTGTATTGGTTTGAGTATTTCATTTATGCATATGTGACATATGATCAATTATAGTATGATTTTGTATATGGATCATTGGCAGTGTTTCATTGATGGATGCAGGATGAAGATTTCTTGCTAATCCGACTCACATAAGAAGTAAAGGGGCCATGCACATAGACCATATATTGAGGGAGAAGTGTGGCAGAGTCCCTGTCATAGCCTACTATCACTCTTGTCGTGGCTTGAATTGTAGGTTAATGATTACCTAGTTCGAGAGGTCCACGATGTCATGAGGGAATACTGAGACAGACACTCATGAAGATTTATAAGGGGTGCACAATAAGGAAAGGTCCTTATTCCTTGGAAGCCCTTAGTCTCTCGCAAGGTGACCCGAATGGAGTGTTGACTCCAAGAGTTGGACAACTACCAAAACCAGTCAAAGGTGAGTGGAACCCTTGGAGCACGGAGTGCGTCTTGAAGGGCACATCACGGAAGTAACACTTGAGTCAATGAATCTAGCCTAGAAAACCTTGAACGAATAATTAAACCTTGTAAAATCTTTAAATATTTCTGGATTTAATTAATTAATTAAGGATTAAAATTATTAATTTTACATCCCGAATGAAAGTCTAATCCTTTTTAAATAAAATTTAATTAAGCCTAAGTATAAGTTTTGTAAAGAGGCTAAACTAAAATTTAACTAAATCAAAAAAAGAATGAGGTAAATCAATTTAAAAAATTAAGAAAATGATATAGGTCTAAAGAATTAATATAACACACAATGTGAGCAAGAAAATACCAAATTGGAATAAATCATGAAAGAATGTGTACGCATAGAAAGGAATCTAGAGTCTAG
Organism: Picea mariana; assembly: GCA_032191745.1. NCBI lineage: Eukaryota > Viridiplantae > Streptophyta > Pinopsida > Pinales > Pinaceae > Picea > Picea mariana. The sequence continues at coordinate 51,370 of JASDQU010013882.1, read as the reverse complement.
CTACCACTAGTTTAACTAGGAGGAGAATCCTTTTTTAACTCAACTTGGATTTAGTAAGGCGTTAGTCATTAATTGGGAATGTGGAAAATAAAGAGACAACTAGGAGCAATTTAAGGAGTGTTTTTAGGAAGGGTGAGGGAATTTGACTTTTAATTAAATTATAATATGTAATTACTTGTGCATCTTGGGGAGAGGGTGACAAGTGTAAGGGTGAAATAATTCTCAATTAATTAATTAAAAAGCGAATTAATTGTGCAAGTGGGGATGTGTTCTTTGAGGAAACGCCTATAAAGAAAATGGCCCAGAGGGGAAAATGGATAACATTGGTTATGGGTAAAGTTATTTTGCAGAATTTTTGACTGGTTTTACCTGTGGGAGTTGGGATACCCACCTTGAGAGAGAGTGGTGGCTCTACCTTGTGAGGCAAGCTGGGAGATAGAGGAATTATGGTTGTGTGTGTGCATGGCTCCTTTGTGGCTTGGGGGGGATAAGAAGGAAGAAGAGTACCCCTAGCGTTGGTTGGTAGGTATCGATGAAGTCTCATAGTTAGCAAGAGGGAGGTCAGAGGGAGTGTATGTGCAAAGGAACATATTCGAATTCATTGCCTTCGGTTACGGTATTTCTTAATCTGATATTTTTAATTGTATTAAGGATTAAATTGTAATAGAGTCTTAGAATTCCACCATAACTGTATTTTAATTCTGGTTAAATTGACGAGTTCATTAATCTTTTTGGAGATCTAAATAGTGAATTTTGGTAATTGTTCTTAATCAAATTATCAATGAATTTGGTTACTCTATATATATACACACACACACACACACACACACACACACACACACACATAATATGATTGTCTTGGTCGTTGTCGTTGGTTGCAAGATTACAAACACTCATATGATCATATTTATGCCTATCTAGTTGCAAAAATGAAATCAATTCTAGATTTGCTTGTTCTATTCGAGTAAATTAGTTATGTTTAAAAAAGACAAATTGTGGTTATGATTTCTAAATATAATACTCGTTGCATACTCGTTTCGTAAAAATGACTGTGTAATTATCCTTATCTCGCAAAGATATCACCATTCGGCTTTGGAAATTATGTTTTCGTTGATGCCTTGACACTATAAGATTCTTTCCTAGCTGCATGATTAACTTATATGCACACCCTTGGTTGACCAATTGATCGATAATTGAATTTATCCCTTGGGTTCGATCCAGAGTTGATACCCTTTTTACAAATATAATATCGATGCTAGGGTACAGTTGATCATTCCAGACAACCTATAGAAGTTTTGGATTTCTAAACGAGTCGGGAGAAATTGTTGGAGTTACTTCACACACACCTAGGATTTATTTTTCCTAAGGTTATTCCTTGTTTATTAGTCATAATTAGTCATTATCCAATCTCCTATATTTTAGGGGAGAATATTCCACCTGGAGAATATTCTCTTTCAGTTGACACTTCAGTTTGACTAGTTGAGTTGAGTTTAGATGTTGCATTGGTTTTGTCACCATGCAACATTGGGATCATCACCAACTCAATACTCTTTGTTCAGTCAGTTAACTGAAGACTAGTTGACTAGTTAACTCAACTAGGTAGGAGTTCACTCCCGTAACTGCCTGAGAGACTAGACTAGGTGGCAGTTCACTCCCGTAACTGCCTAAGATACTAGACTAGGTGGCAATTTACACTTGTAACTGCTGGTGTGTGTCCAGATCAATCTAGACCACCACTATGGCTCATTAGTTACTCATTTATTCTATATATATTGTAAATTATTCACTCTTTGAGTGTGGAAAATGGTTAATGAGAATTCTTCCATTCTTTCTCTCCTTCTTTTTCCTTCTCCAATTCTCTCTGCAAATGTGTGTATTATTGTTTATCTAGATATATTCTGTGCAAGTTCAACACATTTACAAAAATCACATTGTTGAATTGTTTTTGGGATTTACTGAGGTTGCGTTTTATAAATTTTATGGGAAGAGGACTCGATTCTTGATAACTTTAGGGCATAATTTTAATTTATATGAGGGTGAATGGTTTGTTGTTTTTACATCCGCATTTACCCAACCTTTGATGATGACGTTTCCTTTAAATTTTTAATAATTATACCTTGAATGTGATGTCCTTCATCCACTCAAGTATTCAAAAACAATTCCAGGAGTGAAAGGCGTATTCTAGTTCTTGAGCGATACAATTGTTATTTTTTTCTCCTAAACCGGCTTAGGAAGTCCTTGACTCAGCTTTAGTTGTTTGTTTGGGTTTTGTCCACTTGAATAATAAGTATTGATAAGATGATAGTCTGGGTTCTTCCTCACAACTGTGATCGAGCTTATTTTATTTAGATCACCCTGAACGTAGAGGTCCTCTTAACGTTGTCTCTATGATTGATATCTTGCTTTCGATCTATTTTAACTATGTCCAGAGTCTTTTGGTTTTTTGTGTGTTCTTGAGGTTCGTCCAACACGAGCCAAACCTAGAGAAGGATTGCACTGGCAGTTATCTCCTTCGTAGCTTACGAGTTTTAGAATTTTGAGTGTGCATAATGAAGGCACGATACCTCTGTTCCGCAGAGATCCCTTTTGAAATTGTTAATCCACTTTATTTTACTCTGATGGCTACCAAGATCGCATCCACCCTAGAGTTTAATCCATCCATCCACCCATGCCTAACGTCATCATTATTAATCTGGATAGTTGTGGGTTAACCTACTCACTTAGTTCAGTTATGTTAGTTGATTGTGGATTATTTATTAATAAGTTGTGAGGGGATTATGAGATTCTGTGGTTAGCGTTTGTGAAAATTATGCCATCTATAATTTTATCCCACTATTTAGTTTGGCATGTTAATTAGAGAATTCTTGTCTATTGTTAAATAGCTTAGAATGAAATATTCCTCTTTTAGTTTTATTAAGAATATGTAAGTTAGAATATGAATACTACGTAGCGTGTATTATGACTTGATCTCATATAGTTTTTAAATAGACATGTAGAGTAGCATTGACTTCTTGATACATTGCTTAATAAGATAATTGATCTTCTTTCTTCACTCTTATAAATGGAATTGTAAGATAACATTGAACTCTAGTTTCTTACTTGAAGAATACTTTAATCCTCCTTGGGTGTCTTAATGGGAAATGTGATCTAGCATCTGAGTCTTATTTTTAATGTCTAAATAATACTAGGGTTTTCTAATTATTAACTGGATTGTAAGAGAGGATCAAGTTCTTTTAATCCTTTAAAGTAAGTTGGGCCCTTATTTATTCCTTTTAAATGGGTGTGTAAGTTGGATTGTGAAGACCTTACTTATTGCTTGATTTGTGTCGAACTTTTCAAATTCTTGTTAATGGATTATAAGGAAGCCTTGTACTTCCTTGTATGTCTCATTGCCTAGTTAAGAAGTGTGCTTGTAGATGGAAGGATATATATATAGAGTTTAGTATTTAGCTCCTTATTGTCAATTCTTTTAGAATGATAATGAATTTAATGTGATATACTAACATTAAAAGGTTGTGGTGTAGAATTGTTTTTTAGTACATGGTAATAGTGCCTTGTTGGTAAGAACTATCCATGAATATTTCCTTGATTGTTAAATAGTCATAGATGGTAATTACGTTAATAAAATTGTTGTATGTTATTTTAATTGGACCATGGGTGGAATGCTTCTAAGTTTGAGAATTGTGTTAATAAAATTGATATATGTTATTTTAGTTGGACTATTGTTGGAATGCTTCAGAGATGGCAATTTCGTCTATGAAATTTATGTATGTTGAAATAGAATTTTTTGTCGCACCTTGAACAACTGGTAGTTAAGATTGATTGAATGATATAGTTGGATTTCGATTTGATCATGTTAGTGAGATTTAGACACCTCCTTGTTCCTCAGAATAGTCACCATATATGAGACCTTAAATGGTCAAAATCAATCGAATGAATCCCGGGCTTGAGCATTGCTTATGTGTCCTGGAGATCCTAACCATGCAAGATAGGTTAGGCGGGTAGTTATTTAAATGCTTAGTGACATGGTTGATCAGTTACCTATATTTCACTTCAGTTGATCGTGATGTGTTGAATCGTGTTGTTATTTTATTATGTTAACGTGTTGATTATACATCGTTATTTATTATGATGATGTGTAGATTGTGCCGCTATTTATTTGTGTTAATGTGTTGATTATGTATTTTTATTAATTTTTATGATGTGTCGCTATTAATTATGTTGATGCAGTGATTGTTTCATTATTAATTTTTATGTTATGTCGCTTGGAATGATATCAATTATGTTGTGACGATTCTATTATCCTAATGCAAAAAAAAACATTTACCTCTTGTACATCGTTTGTTGTCGTAACGACGGTGCAGTTACAAAATACAATGTATGGTCGTTGGCTCAAAAATGTAATATGTAAATGATGTATATTGAAAATAATAAATAAAATGTATTTCGTTTCCAAATGGACAAAGATAAAGACATGGGGCTAATTTTCCACAAGAGAGGGAGTGGTCCAAGGGGGAATTTTACATGCTTATTAAAACAAAACTATATTTATAAATTATGTTATTATGAACCTTCTATTTCATTTTTTAGTGTTCCAAATCCCATTCATTGAATACATGTAAGAGGGTTGGTGTGTAAATTCACCTCATAGAGTTATTGAGTGTAGCGACCCCAAATCGTTACGACTGCAAGCAAAGCGAAAAGTGAATTTTTTTTTTGTTTGTTTTTAGGCAAGAAGGAAACAACGACAACAGTTGAACCACACAACCTGACGATGAACACATGCATGTCGATCAGGAAACAAACAACAATGACTCAATGCACTAGCACGATGAGCAACGGGGTGAAACATGCATAGATCAAATATAGAAATGACTACCCTCCCGACAGAACATGACAATGCCCACAAGTTAAAGGACAACGTCCACCATCCCAACACAATGGACTCGAAGACCAATAACTAGAACCTCTATATGTGCAAAACCAATGCATGAAGGCGATACAACCCAAGCACCACAACCACAACAACAAACCAATGCCCACAATAATTAGCACAAACTCCGGCCAAGTTATCATTCACCTCTATCCATTAGGGCACACAATGATCCCCTCATCAGAAATCATGTCGTCGCCAGCTAATAGGCGTGACAACAACCATGGCACACCATCCTAACTAGACCAAGGGATCGATATAAATCCAATGCACTAGAAGCCCAAATCACTGTTAAGAAGACTACACCCACAACCCCGCGCAACAGGTTGACAAGACGCAAGATTACATCAAAAGAGAAAGCTAATACATGACTTCACCAACAAACCAAAACCATTAACTGTTAAGCAAGATGTCTAAGTGTGAAAGAGCGAACTGTTACCAAGCTACTAAATTCAAAAGTTATGAAGAGGCAAACTAAATTAGGCACTTAACGACATCAAATTCGCTAATCAACAATTACCCATTGTCCATTAAATTAAGTGAACTACTGATCTATGCTACTTAAATAAAAATCGACTTTGTTGTCTAATTTAACAAGTCTAAATTAATCAATAAATACAAATCTAAATTAACAATTTAACATTTTCTAACAATATTAACAATATCAATATAATTGTTGTCTAATTTAACAAGTCTAAATTAATTAATAAATACAAAACTAAATTAACAATTTAACATTATCTAACAACATTAACAATATCAATATAAAACACTATTAATATAAAACTATTAACAATATCAATTCATAACACGTTGTCTAACAATATTAACGATATTAATGTATAACATGTTGTCTAATCAACGCCATTCTATTGTTGCTCCTTATTCCAACAAATAAACACGTTGTCCTTCAAATTTTATATTAAATTAGCTGTATTTATCTATGTGTAATCAATTCGCTACCAGCATGTTGGGTTTATGACATTCAATATTAAATCGCCATGGAAAAGAGGGGTAATAATGGCTAATAATTTTGTTCCTAAAATACTATAATATTGCTAACTATTAATGCACATAACCCATATATATAAAAAAAAAAAACTGTCAAATATAAAGGTGGTTCTGTCAATGTTTTCATACCATCAATTACGGTCAAAATTTACGGTCGGTATATTATTTAAAGTGTTGTCAGAAATCAA
>JASDQU010013882.1:23247-37921 GCA_032191745.1 Picea mariana | reverse complement strand
GAAAGGTGTCATCTTAATGGTGCTTTGGTAACTGTTGTTATAAAAAAATTCTACCAGTGGCAAGAATTCTTCCCAACGCTTTTGTTGGTCCATTACATACATGTGCAACATGTCTTCCAAGATTTGGTTTGTTTGTTCAGTCTTCCCATCAGTCTTTGGGTGATACGCAGTACTAAAGTTAAGTTGGGTCCCCAAGGCCTCTTGGAAAATAGTCCAAAATCATCCAGTAAACACCAATCCTCGATCAGATATAATCCTCTTAGGTACGCCATGCAGCCTCACAATATCACTGATGAAAAATCTAGCTATGTCAGGTGCCTGATACATGGTATGCATAGGAATAAAATGAGCACTCTTTGTTAGAGTGTCAACTACCACAAAAATTGAGTCGTGTCTCCTTGCCGTCAGTGGAAATCCAACAATGAAATCCATTGAAATAACCTCCCATTTCGATTTTGGAATAGCGTGTGGCTATAGTAATCCTACTGGATGTCTATGTTTAGCCTTTACATGCTAACATTCTAGAGATTTGTCCACATAGTTAACTATGTATGCCTTCATTCCCTTCTAGAAGAATAAGGGTTTAAGGTCCGCCCTCATCTTCGTGACTCCTGGGTGAGCCATGTACACTAGTCTGTGAGCCTCGTTTAGGATCAAACTCCTCAACTCGTCATTCGGTGGTATGTAAATTAAATTTTTAAATATCAGTAGTCCATCGTCATCCAGCGTAAATCCTTCAAATCTTGGTACTATCATTGTGTTTTGTTTGATAAAATCGTTGACCTCTTTGTACCAGTCATCGTCTCGCTGTAAAGTTAGAATATTTTCACTTAGATTCGTTTGAAGAGGCAACACCGAAAAGATGTGAGGTCTCCAACTCAATGCATCTGCCACTCAGTTCACTGTTCCTTTTATGTAAGAAATCTTGAAATCACACTCGCTAAGCAATTCCGACCAACGTCATTGTTGCGCGTTCAGGTTGCTTTGCGTAAAGATGTGTTGTAGTCCATAGTGGTCCGTCTTTAGTTCAAATTTTCGTACAACAAGGTAGTGTCTCCAAAACTTCAAGGCATATACAATGGCTAACAACTCCAAATTGTGTGTCGCATAGTTCTCCTCATGCCTTCTCATTTTCCTCGAGATGTAAGTGATCACTCGACCGTCTTGCATCAAGACTCTGCCTAAGCCTTCCTTGGATGCATTGGTGCATACCAAGAAGTCTGCATCCATGTCAGGGACCTTTAGTATCGATTTCATTATCAACAGCTCCTTGAGCCTCCGAAATGCTTCAGCGCATTTCTCGGTCCAAACAAACTTCTTGTTCTTCTTCTACAATTCCATGATCGGATTTGCTATCTTCAAAAATCCCTCGACGAACTGTCGATGGTATCCTACTAAACCCATGAAGCTACACACTTCCGAGACATTCATCGGTGCAAGCCATTCCATAATAGCATCGACCTTTGTTGGATCCACGACGATACCTTCGTTGGACATGACATGCCCTAAGTAATGAATCTTCAATTGATAAAACAAGCATTTGGAAAACTTCCCATATAGTTTGTGCTCTCGCAGACATTGTAGTACCAAGTGCAAATGTTGTCATGAGCCTCCATCGTTCAAGAGTAAATCAAAATATCGTCAATGAATACTTGGATGAACTTGTCCAAGTACTCGCGAAACACCCCATTCATCAAACTCATAAATACCCCTAGGGCGTTTGTCAATCCAACGGTAAAAAAGTAAACTCATAATGTCCAAACCTCGTCTTAAAGGTGGTCTTAGGGACGTCATCCTCCTTGATCTGTAATTGGTGATACCTTGATCACAAATTGATCTTTGAAAACACCATCACACCCTTCATCTGATCGAATAGATCATCAATCCTCGGCAACATATATTGATTCTTGATCATTGCCTTGTTCAATTGACGGTAGTCAATGCAGAGCCTCCACGACCCATCCTTCTTTCATATGAATATAATAGGTGCACCCCATGGTGGCACACTTGGATGTATCAGTCCCAGGTCTAGCAATTCCTTCAGTTGCATTCTCAACTCCTATAAATCTGGGGTTGACATATGATAAGGTGTTCTCGTTATCGGTAGAGTCCCTGGTTTCAGGTCTATGGTAAACTCCAATTTCCTCTCTGGTGGCATCCCAGGTAACTCCTCTGAAAACACGTCCACAAACTCTCTCACCATAGGAAGGTGTTCTATACCTTCTGCTACTCCCTTCTCGTTTAACGCAAGGATCACATAAAGCTTACATCCCTTGCGCATGCTCTTCTGTAACTGCAAGGAAGAGATAAACCTTAGGGAAACTCCCTGGTTCTAACCTATAATCATGTGTCTTTGTCCCTCATCATCGACCAAGCTCAATTGTTTCCTCTTACAATTGAGTATCACCTCACGCAATTCTAGCCAGTCCATACCGATCACGACGTCATAATATCCTAAGATCATGATGTACAGGTTGGCCCTGGTGACAAACTCTCCTAGGTTAAGGGTATAGCCCGTAACCTTTCCTCCAACCTTTTGTTTGTCTCTCGAAGCCATATTTACAAAGCTAAACTCATCCTGTTTAACTGCCTTTACCTTCATCCTTTTTAGCACTGCACCAGAAATGAAACTCTCGGTAGCACCAAGATCTATCAAAATACTAAGGGTCTGGTCAGCGACGATACAAAACGTCTCAAGCACAGTCGATTGGTTCTTTATCTGGAATTTATTCACCGCTGCATGAATCCAATGGCCTTGCCCAAATATCCCACGGTTGTAGTATTGCTAGGACGTGCCCCAATTTCATTATGAATTGTAATTATGTTTTGTAGGCTAGTGAGCTAAGTTAATATAAGTTGGTGGGGATTATGCGTTTATTAGGCCAGAGAGCCTAAGTGTTGAAGGCCAAGAGCCTGATTTTGTACATGTAATGATGGACATTATTAATATAAAAACATCTCTGCATGTGGACCGACCACGATGAATGAGTGATGGGGGACTAAGATTCCATAAAGCCTGGGTAAGGGAGAGGGGGCTGAAAGGTTGGGAGAAAGGTTAAGCTTAGGAGCTTAAGTCCTTAAGAGTAATATTTTATTATTATTCCAAAGCCATGTGAATTATGTTTTATCCTAAGTCCTTGGGAGGACAGATTGACTTCCAAGTGAGGAGGAGCGTGCTTGATGGGTGACATGTGTCAACCCAGACACATGAAATTTAAACCAAGAAATGAACCATGCTGGGGGTTCAATATCCTATTCTCCATCTTCCATTTGAATGGGCGGATGTCCCTGATTGACCTTTGTTTGGTGTTTGTTCTATGGATCCTTTACCTGAACTGTGAAGTCTCTGCATGGGATCTTTGTACACCCTCACGCATCCTTGAAACCAGAACCGTGAATCCATCCTGTGTTGCATGGTTGAGAAACCTGAAATTGCCCGACTCGTGTTGTGCCATCCTAATGGGCTGTTGTGACTACGCAGTTCCTAACTGTGTGAGGTTGCTGCCATTAACTGTGTGTTTTTTAGCCTTGTTGTTGTGTCCTCATTGTGCTAGAATTGGTCAAAAGATCAGGTTTCCAGACCTATGAACAACTCTCTCCAGGTGAGAGAGTGCGTGGAGGAAGTGATAACTCCTGGAAGGGGTTTAGTAGCTTCCACAGATCTCGGAGACTTCCGGTCTGGTCTGTTGCTGAAGCCCAAGGCAAGGGAGGTTAATAGCCAAAGTATTTTCCAAATGACATGGAAGGTGTATACTCCTGGGGTGGGACAGGCATGTGGGGAACGAGGGTCTGTGTGCAGTGGGCATAAGTGACTCCTGGGAGAGAATCCTTCCTCTGTAACTATGTGTATTCTCGTTGACCTTGCCTAGCCTAGGATTCCCTGTCTCGGTGGAGCTTAGTCCCAGCTCAGGCGTGACCTACTGATGAGAGTGATGAGCAGTGCAGTATAAGGCTGGGAGGTTCGTGGAAGGTCTGCATGCAGTTGGTGGTGTTACCATCATTCCAAAAGATAAGTATCAGCTTGTGCTTAATTATATGTTATCGTGTATTCTATTGTGCACATGAATTATTGTTAATGTTTCTTGATGATGTATGTTAGCATTAATTATGTACTTACTCTGTGTAAAGTCATTTATCTTCATTTAAATGCATATTATATAAGTGTTATTCCGAAATAGCATTGATTGGTCTTTGGTGGGTCGGGGATGTTACATTTTGGTATCAAATCATGGTTTTCAACGCTGAGCCTAAATGGGCCAAATAAGGGGCCATTGGACCTGAATTTTCAGGTAGAAATTGGTTCTAGAGGGACTAATTTTGAACCTTAGATTATTTTTGAGTCCAAGGGGTTGCTTGGCCGTGTTACAAAGCTCAGGAGGTGTAGCGGTATTTAAAAAAAAAAAAAACCGCAGTCATTGTGGTATTTGGCCACAGAGAGAGAGAGAGCTCAACGCATGAAGTTTTGGAGTTGTTGAATCTGTTCGGGAGGAAAGGAAATCCCTCACGACCATCAGATCTGGAGAAGGTGCAGGAGAGTTATCCTAGAAATCTTTCACGATTTCGGCTATCGGGGAAAGAGAGATGTACTGATGCATGAACTCTCGATGCTCAAAACTCTGAAGTCCCGAAACAATCTACACCATAGATCAAAGGAAGAAAACTTGACCGTTTGATCAAGCAAAAAGTAAATCGTAATTTCACGATTTCAACTACCAGGAAAAGCGAGATGTGTTGATGCACAAACTCCTGAAACCCAAAGTCCCCAAAAGAAAAGTGAATGTGGTAGGACCCAATGATGTCGCCGAAGGTGACATGGACCCTCCTAAGCATGCCACGTGCCACCGTGTTAACTGGATACAACTGTACTATGTGGGCCCGGAGGGTAAAGGAAATCAGAATTTTGGATGTCGAAAGATTGGGAGGAAACAAGTGTGGGAACTCCCGAGGTCCGAAGTATCGAAACCCTGAAGTCCCGAAGTCCCGAAAACTTTGATGACGAAAGGACCAAAGTACGTCCCAACCATTGGATGATGGGTAAACATGGACCGTTGATCCACCCGAGTTCAAGAATTCGGTAATTGGAATTTTGAGAGATAGTTGTGTGTGCCTTAAAACCTTCTGAAGGCCGAAAATCCGGGTAGCACTTAGCGGTCTAGCGCTTGGTCACAGGCCGTGATCACGTGGGTTGGAACCTGAGATAGAGGGGCTAATGCCTGAAGTGGTTACAGAGCCGAGCAGAGCTCGAAAAATTCTTGGAAACTGAATGTTTTCTCGAATCAAGTTTTTTATGAATGTTGTGGGATTTGTTAGGGAACAATGACCTGACAATTTCAGGTTGTCTGCATGCTGTGTTTGCAGAAGTTTAACAAGTGACAGAATTGTATAGAATTGCCACGGAGTGAAAAGAAATGGAAGAGGTGTGGATTGCCTCCAATTCAGAGAATGAAATAGAAGGAATGGACGTCCACTTAGGAGTCGAAGGATCAAACTCCAATGGGAACGGAAATGAGATGGATAAGGAAGGGCATGTAATGAAAATCATTGAAAGATTATAGAAGGATGCCCAGGCTCACCGAGGTGATAGCCAAAATCTCATGAAAGACAGGGATAAATAGGGAGAATTCAACTTGAAGTTGATACAGAGCCTGGATAGGATCAAAAAGAAATTGGAAAAAAAGAGTGACTCAAGAAAAATAGGGAGTCGCAGGACCCCTGAGAGGAAAAGAAGATCAAGGAGTGTTAGCATACATCGTCATCATTCCCTAAAGCATCCCAGTAAGGAAGCACCCAGTAGTTCAAGCCCATCTCCTACTAGAAAGCATAGGAGGTCTAGAGTGGATGAACTGAAAGGAGAAATGAATAAGATTAAGCCTCCCACATTTGATGGAGAACACCAGAAGGAGGAAGATGTCGAGACATGGCTGCTAGGCATGAGGAAGTACTTCCAAATGTAGAATTATTCCTCGCATGCACAAGGAATAATTGTGATGCATCAACTCAAAGGAAAAGCACCCATGTGGTGGGATCATCTTGTGAAGGTACAACACATTAGATAAAAATATATCACTTGGAAGGAATTCAAGAGGTATTTCGAGAAGAAATAGTTGACTAAAAGATATTATGACAGAAAGATGAAGGAGTTCTTTGAACTCAAGCTAGGAAGCATGACCATTGATGAATATGAGCAAAGATTTTTGGAACTTTTGAAGTATGGTCCGTTCATCAAGGAAGAGATTGTCAAGATTCAGAGGTATCTAAGTGGATTGCCACCTTCTATTGGTGACAAGATTCAGTATGATGACCCTAAGTCTATGGAAGAAACAATAAGGAGGGAGAAATGCTTGTATGAACAACAAAAATAAAAGTCTACCTTCCAGAAAGCTTGGGAGGACAAGAAGAAGTTCAAGAAGGAATAGAGGCAGAAGGGAAACAAGCCTCCCTTTTTCAAAAATAGTCCTTTGGGACAACCATCTTTTAGAGAGTCCAGAAAGGATGAAGTGGGTGGACAAATGCTAAGACCCTATGGAGTGTTGGGGTTGTAAAGGGAACCATAGGTACAGGGATTGTCCCCACATAAATGATAAAGCGAGAGCCTTCCACAATGTTCAACAAGTTGAAACAGTGGAGGACATGGGCAATAGAATGCCAAGGATCTATGCAGCCCTGGACAACAAGCAAGCTAAATATTAGTCGCACATGAGTGAAGTGGAAGGTATGATTAATAACCATGCCTTTACTATTTTAATTGATTATGGGGCTAGCCATATTTATATAGATCCTAGAGTGGTGGAAATGTTGCATTTGTCAAGAAGAAAACATGGAAAATATTGGTTAGTATAGCTAGATACAGGATCTAAGAGAAGGGTTACGAAATTTGTTAAGTCTTGTCCGGTGGACATGAAAGGATTGAGCACGAAGGTTGAATTGAACATTCTTCCTTTAGGCTCTTATGACTATCTAATTGGGATGGACTGGTTAGACCAGCACCATGCCATCTTGGACTATCGTAGCAAGGCATTCACTTGCTTGGATGAGGAAGGGACTCGGAAGACAGTCCAAGGAATTCCCAGTGTTGTTGCTATCAGAGATATCTCAGCAATGCAGCTGAAGAAGTGCTACAGAAAAGGATATCAATTATTTGTAGCCCATGTAGAGGAAACACCCAAGGATAAGGTGCCAAATATTGGAGATCATGCAGTACTAAAAGAGTTTAAAGATGTATTTCAGAAGGTACCGGGACTACCTCTGAAGAGAGATATTGATTTCTCTGTAAACTTAATTCCTGGAGTAGCTCTAGTGTCGAAAGCTCCTTACAGAATGAGTACGCCAGAGCTAAAAGAGTTGTGATTGCATCTTGAAGAGATTCTGAAGAAGGGGTATATACGCCCAAGTGTGTCACCTTGGGGAGCACCGGTCCTTTTCGTGAAGAAGAAGGACAGGATGCTAAAATTGTGTATAGATTTTCGACAACTGAACAAAGTAACTGTAAAGAAAAAGTATCCTTTGTTGAGGATTGATGATCTCTTTGATCAATTGAAGGATGCGAAAATATTTTCGAAGATAGATCTCAGATAGGGATATCACCAAGTAAGGATAAAGGATGAAGACATCAGCAAGACAGCCTTTAGAACAAGGTATGGTCATTATGAGTTCACAGTGGTGTCGTTTGGGTTGTCAAATGCACCCGTTGTTTTTATGTGCTTGATGAATGGCATATTTAGGGACTATTTAGACAAGTTTGTCATAGTATTCCTAGATGACATTCTAGTGTATTCAAAGTCGGAGGAAGAGCATGAACAACATCTGAAGATGGTGTTGCTCAGAGAGAACCAGTTGTATGCCAAGCTAAGAAAATGTTCATTTTATCATGAACAGATCCATTACTTGGGGCATATTATTTCAAAGGATGGGATAGTTGTGGATCCTGAAAAAGATCGAGGCCATCAGAGAATGGTCAGCGCCAAGGAATGTGATGGAAGTCAGATCCTTTATGGGTCTAGCCAGCTATTATAGAATATTTATTGTGGGGTTCTCGAGGATAGCTCACCCTATCACTTCCTTACAAAGGAAGGAGAGGAAGTTTGAGTGGACAGACGATTGTGAAAGAAGCTTTCAGTGATTGAAGCAATTGTTAACTAGTGCTCCAATCCTAAGGATCGTGGACCCAAATTAAAATTTTGTGGTATGCATCGATGCATGCAAAGAAGGACTAGGAGGAGTCCTCAGTCGTAATGGATTCGTAATTTGTTATGAATCCAGAAATATGAAAGAGCATGAAAGGAATTACGCAACTCATGATTTGGAGTTAGCGGCCATCATTCACATTCTAAGAAAATGGAGACATTACCTCATGGGAAGGAGGTTTGAATTGAGAATAGACCATAATAGTCTGAAGTATTTGTTCGATCATCCAAACTTGAATGCTAGGCAGAGTAGGTGGTTGGAATTTCTCTGTGAATACAATTTTGATATCAAGCATATCAAAGGGAAGGAGAATAAAGTGGTTGATGCACTCAGCAGGAGGGTACATGAATTACATGCTACAACCATCAGTATGTATTAGACCGATATAAAGAGCAAAGCTTTGGAAGCTGCAAGCACCGACTTGCAATAAATGGATTTGGTATCAAAGCTACAACAAGGTGAGGTGCCACAGAAAGTGGAAAATTATAAGTTAGAGACTGATGGAATACTTCTGTACAAGAACATAGTTTATATACCCAATGTCCAGGGTTTGAAACTCGCGATTCTGAGAGAAATTCATAACGTGCCTTATGTTGGGCAGCCTGGATATCAGAAGACTGTGGCAGTAGTCAAGAGCCATTACTTTTGGCCAGGTATGAAGAAAGAGATCGTTGAATACATTGCCAAATGTATGGAATGCCAGAAGGTTAAAGCTGAGAACATGCACCTAGCAGGGTTGATGCAGCCTTTACCCATTCCTGAGTCGAAGTGGGAAGCAGTGACAATGGATTTCATCACCAGATTGCCCAGAACAGGCAAGCAACATGACTCAATCATGGTGGTAGTGGACAAGCTCACGAAAGATGCCCTTTTTATTCCACTAAAGACTACTCACAAGGCAGCAGATGTTGTTGATATTTTTATGAAGGAAGTGGCACGATTGCACAAAATTCCCAAGACAATTGTGTCTGACAAAGACCAGAAATTTACCTCAAATTTCTAGAAAGGGTTATTCAAGGGATTTAGAATGAATTTTAATTTCAGTACATCCTATCATCCTGAGTCAGATGGGAAGACAGAGTGGTTGAATCGAGTGATAGAAGACATACTAAGGATGTATGTGATGGACAAACCATCGAAATGGGAAGACTACCTACACTTGATAGAATTTGCCTACAACAATGGATATCAAGCATCATTGAAAATGAACCCATTTGAAGCACTTTATGACATAAAGTGCAACACTCCAGTAAGATGGGATAACCCAACTGATAGAGCAATAGTTGGGCTAGAATTTCTCAAGGAAATGGAAGAACAGATGCTAAAAATTAAGCAAAATTTGAAAGCTTCCCAAGACAGGCAAAAAAGTTATGTTGATAAAAACAAAACCCATAGAGAGTTTAAAGTGGGTGATCATGTTTTTCTAAAAGTAAAAGCCAATAGAAGTTCCCTGAAGCTGAGAAACTGTTCCAAGTTGGAAGCCAGATTTTGTGGGCCATTTCAAATCCTAGAAAGGATTGGGCCAGTTGCATACATGCTTGCATTACCTGCATCCATGACTATACATAATTTGTTTCATGTTTCATTTCTTAAGAAATATATACCCAATCCTAATCATGTGATTGATTGGAATGTGATCCAGGTGAAACAAGAAGGTTTCCTGCAAGTGCATTCTGTGTGCATATTGGACAGGAAAAGAAAACAGCTCTGGAATCGAGCCATAGGACTTGTAAAGGTCCAGTGGACCTGGTATGGTCCTGAGGACGCGACGTGGGAACATGAAGATGATATGCAGGCAGAATACCCGCATCTTTTTGAATATTTTGGAAATCTTATTGATGATTGTGTGAAGGTTGCACTGAGGATAGTGAAAAAATAAGGGGAGGGGATTATAATACCCCAAGGACGTGCCCCAATTTCATTATGAATTGTAATTATGTTTTATAGGTTGGTGAGCCAAGTTAATATAAGCTGGTGGGGATTATGCGTTTATTAGGCGGGAGAGCCTAAGTGATGAAGGCCAAGCACCTAATTTTGTACATGTAATGATGCACATTATTAATATAAAAACATCTGTGTGTGTGGACCTACCACGATGAATGAGTGATGGGGGACTAAGCTTCCACAAAGCCTGGGTAAGGGAGAGGGGGCTGAAAGGTTGGGAGAAAGGATAAGCTTAGGAGCTTAAGTCCTTAAGAATAACATTTTATTATTATTCCAAAGCCATGTGAATTATGTTTTATCCTAAGTCCTTGGGAGGATAGGTGACTTCCAAGTGAGGAGGAGTGTGCTTCATGGGTGACATGTGTCAACCCGGACACATGCAATTTAACCCAGGAAATGAACAATATTGGGGGTTCAATCTCCCATTCTCCATCTTTCGTCTGAATGGGTGAATGTCCCTAATTGACCTCTATTTGGTGTTTGTTCTAGGGATCCTTTACCTGAACCGTGAAGTCTCTGTGTGGGATCTCTGTACACCCTCACGCATCCTGGAAACTGGAACCGTGAATCCATCCTATGTTGCATGGTTGAGAAACTCGAAATTACTGGAGTCGTGTTGTGCCATCCTAGTGAGTTGTTGTGGCCGCGCAGTTCTTGACTGTGTGAGGTTGCTTCCATTGACTGTGCATTGTTGAGCCTTGTTGTTGTGTCCCCACTGTGTTGGAATTGGTCAAAATAACAGGTTTCCAGACCTATGAGAAACTCTCTCCAAGTGAGAGAGTGTGCGGAGGAACTGAGAACTCCTGGAAGGGGTTCGGTAGGTGTCGCAGAGCTCGGAGACTTCCAGTCTGGCCTGTTGTTGAAGCCCAAGGCAAGGGATGTTAAGAGCCAAAGGACTATCTAGGTGACAGTGAAGGTGTATACTCATGGGGTGAGACAGGCATGTGGGGAACGAGGGTCTGTGTGCAGTGGGCGTAAGTGACTCTTGGGAGAGAATCCTTCCTCTATAACTATGTGTATTCACATTGACCTTGCCTAGCCTAGGATTCCCTGTCCCGGTGGAGCTTAGTCCCAACTCGGGGGTGACCTACTGCTGAGAGTGATGATAAATGCGGTCTAAGGCTGGGATGTTCGTGTAATATTTGCACGCAGTTGGTGGTGTTACCATCATTCCAAAAGATAATTATCAGCTTGTGCTTAATTATATGTTATCATGTATTATGTTGTGCACATGAATTATTGCTAATGCTTCTTGATGATGTATCTTAGAAGTAATTATGTACTTACTATGTGTAAATTCATTTATCTTCATTTAAATGCATATTATATAAGTGTTATTCCGTAGCAGCATTGCCCGGTCTTTGGTCGGTTGGGGATGTTACAGTGAGAGAGTTGCTTGGAGGAAGTGAGAACTCCTGGAAGGGGTCTGG
Source organism: Picea mariana (assembly GCA_032191745.1). NCBI lineage: Eukaryota > Viridiplantae > Streptophyta > Pinopsida > Pinales > Pinaceae > Picea > Picea mariana. The sequence goes on along the minus strand of JASDQU010013882.1, from coordinate 26,363 downwards.
TAGTTGTTGCAAAGATCAAAGACTTCCGGTTCGACCTGTTGCTGAAGCCCAAGGAAAGGGAGGTTAACAACCGAAGGACTGTCTGGGTGATAGTGAAGTTGTATACTCTTGGGGTGGGACAGACATGTGGGGAATGAGGGTCTATGTGTAGTGGATGTAAGTGACTCCTAGGAGAGAATCCTTCCTCTGTAATTGTGTGTATTCTCGTTGACCTTGCCTAGCCTAGGATTCCCTGTCCCAGTGGATATTAGTCCCATCTCGGGGGTGACCTACTGCTGAGAGTGATGAGCAGCGTGGTCTAAGGCTAGGAGGTTCATGGAAGGTCTGCATGCAGTTGGTGGTGTTACCATCATTCCAAAATATAAGTATCAACTTGTGCTTAATTATATGTTATCGTGTATTCTGTTGTGCGCAAGAATTATTGTTAATGTTTCTTGATGATGTATGTTAGCAGTAATTATGTACTTACTCTATGTAAAGTCATTTATCCTCATTTAAATTCATATTATATAACTGTTATTCCGCAGTAGCATTTCCTAGTCTTTGGTCAGTCAGGGATGTTACAACGGTAGTGGGTCCAGCTGATCCATATGTTGTAGTCCTCTCCACTAGGCAATCACGTTGGTAGTGTGTCTCCCCACAAGTCCAACACCCCTTCTTTGGTCCAGTAGTCCTGGTACCCAAAGTAGAAGTTGACAGCCCACTGGCCTGGAATCCTGGTCTGTTCTGCTGAACAGGCCTAAACTATTGCTGCTATGGTCGACGTTGTTGTTGATGTTGTGGTCCTCGATAAGGAGTCCACTGTTGAGGCGCTGGTCACCGAGGTGTAGTGAAAGTGGATCCTCTGGAAGCCATGATATCCTGGTGTCTTTCTAGTTGGTGTCTGATGTTGTTGTGCACCATATGACACCTGCCTTGTGGGTCTCAATAGAGTCTTGCTCTGACCCCTATTGATAAGATCCTCTTCTGCTATGAGGGCCTTATGGATGACATCATGCAAGGTTTGAGGCATCAGAATCCTAACCTTTGCACATATGCTAACATTAAGGATGAACAAGAACCTGTTGACCTTAAGTTTCTCAGTATTAAGGTGCGGAGCATATCGAAGCAACTCCATAAAACAGGCCTCGTACTTGGGCACCGTACGGTCACCCTGTCGCAAGCCGTTGAACTCATTGAGATGACGCTCAATGAATTCCTCTGATAGGTACCTCTCTCAGAATCGTTCCTCGAAAAGTTCCCATGACACGTATTTGATAGCCATGTTCAATTGTGGAAGGAGCGTCTTCCACCATAGAAGAGCGCTCCCCTTCAGTTGAAAGACCTCCATGTGAACCTTCATGTTGGAGGTATAGTCGTGAAGTGAAAAGAACATCGCCATATTCTCCAACCATTCCTTGGTGGTTGTGTCATCTGGGGCACCAAAGAACTCAGAAAATTTGACCTTCTCGAGTTCACAAAGAATGCTACCAGTACCAACCGGAGTGCGTGGTGGACCCTCAGGGGGTTTTGGCACCCTGGCCTCATCTCTGTCCAAATGGATAATCATTGCCTCAAACATCCATTGAAAAGACCTCATCATCCCAACCACATCACCCGCCACTATCTTCTCCTGCTCGACAACCTTTTTGTCTCCCTGGGGGTTAGACCCCTTAGGTGTGGATGTTGTTAGAGGCGTCGCGCCTCCTCCCCTAGCACCCTGTCGTCTACCTTCGTGACGTCCTCTAACCATGATTACCTGCACGAATACAATTCAACTTAATTCGCAACATTATAATCAAATATCATATCATCGAAAGTTGTAGTGTTCCCAAGTCGCGGGTTGAACCCCGCTCTGATACCATATGTAACGACCCCAAATCATTACGACTGCAAGCAAAGAAAAAAGTGCAATTTTTTTTTTTTTTTTAGGAAATAAGGCAACGACAACAACAGTTGAACCACACAAATTGATGACGAACACACACACACCGATCAAGCAACAAACAACAACGACTCAATGCACTAGCACAATGAGCAACGGGGTGAAACATGAGTAGATCAAATATAGAAATGACTACCTGCCCGACACAACATGAAAACACCCACAATATAAAGGACAACATCCACCATCCCAACACAATGGACTCGACGACCAGTAACTAGAACCTTTATGCACGCAAAACCAACGCATGAAGGAAATACAACCCAAGCACCACAACCACAACAACAAACCAACACCCACAATAGGTAGCATAGACTCCGGCCAAGTTATCATTCGCCTCTATCCATTAGGGTGCGCAATAATCCCCTCATCAGAAATCATTTCGTCACCAGCTGATAGGTGCGACAACAACCATGGCACAACATCCTAACTAGACCAAGGGCTCAAGATAAATCCAATGCTCTAGGAGCCGAAATCAGTGTTAATAAGACTACACCCACAACCCCGCGCAACAGGTCGACAAGACGCAAGATTACGTCAAAAACGCAAGCTAATACACGAATTCGCCAACAAACCAAAACCATTAACTATTAAGCAAGTTGTCTAAGTGTGAAGGAGCGAACTATTACCAAGCTAATAAGGTCAAAATTTCTCAAGAGGCGAACTAAATTAGGCACTTAATAACATCAAATTTGTTGATCAACAATTACCCATTGTCCATTAAATTAAGTGAACTACTGATCTATGTTGCTTAAATAATAATCGACTTTGTTGTCTAATTTAACAAGTCTAAATTAACAATTTAACATTTTCTAACAATATTAATATAATTGTTGTCTAATTTAACAAGTATAAATTAATCAATAAATACAAAAAAAAATTAACAATTTAACATTATCTAACAACATTAACAATATCAATATAAAACACTATTAATATAAAACTATTAACAATATCAATTCATAACACGATGTCTAACAATATTAGTGATATTAATGTATAACACGTTGTCTAATCAACGCCATTCGGTTGTTGCTCCTTATTCCAACAGATGAACACGATGTCCTTCAAATTTTATATTAGATTAGTTGTATTTATATCTGTGTAATGAATTCGCTACCAACATGTTGGGTGTATGACATTCAATATTAAATCGCCACGGGAAAGCGGGGTAATAATGGCTAATAATTAT
>JASDQU010013882.1:0-19350 GCA_032191745.1 Picea mariana | reverse complement strand
CGTTAATAAAATTGATATATGTTATTTTAGTTGGACTAATGTTGGAATGCTTCAGAGGTGGAAATTTCATCTATTAAATTGATGTATGTTGTAATAGAATTTTCTTTCGCACCTTGAACAACTAATAGTTAAGATTGATTGATTGATCTAGTTGGATTTCGACTTGATCGTGTAAATGGGATTTAGAAACCTCCTTGTTCCTCAGAACAGTCACCCGCCCTGAGAACTTAAGTGGTCAAAATCAATCGGATGAATCCTGGGCTTGAGCGTTGCTTGTGTCCTGGAGGTCCCAAACATGCAGGATAGGTTGGGAGAGTAGTTTTTTAAATTTTCAGTGACATGGTTGATCAGTTACCTGTATTTTGCTTCAGTTGATCGTGATGCGTTGAATCGCGTCTCTATTTGATTATGTTAACACGTTGATTATGCATCGTTATTTATTATGATTATGTGTATATTGTGCCACTATTTATTTTTTTAATGCGTTGATTATGTGTTGTTATTAATTTTTATGATGTGTCTCTATTAATTATGTTGATGCAATGATTGTGTCGTTATTAAATTTTATGATATGTCTCTTGCAATGATATCAATTATGTTGTGATGATTCTATTATCTTAATGCAAAAAAAAAATTACCTATTGTACATTGTTTGTTGTCGTAACGGTGGGGCCGCTACATATGGTATCAGAGCAAGGTTTAACCCTGCGACTTGGGATCATTATGTCTTACAATGTATTAAACCCTTGATTAATAACTTATCGCTAATTAAAATTGAAATGTTTCCATGCAGGTAATCATGGTTAGAGGGTGTCATGGAGGTTGACGACGTGGTGCTAGGGGAGGAGGTGTGACGCCTCTAGTAGTATCCACACCAAAGTGGCCTAACCCCCAAGGAGAATAACAAGTCATTGGATAGGATCAGATTGTTGTGGGGGATGTGGTTGGTTTGATGAGGTCCTTTAAGAGGATGTCAGATGCCTTGATTAACTGAATAGATAGAGATGAGGACATGGATCCTATACCTAATGAGGGTTCACAACGCGCTCCAACTGGCAATGGTATAATTCACAGAGAACTCGAGAAGGTTAAGTTTCCCGAGTTCATGGGTGTCACAGATGGCTCAGTCGCCGAGGAATGGTTGGAGAACATGGTGATGTGCTTTTCACTTTATTATTATACCTCAAACATGAAGGTCTACATGGTGGTATTTCAGCTTAAGGAAAGTTCTCTTCTATGGTTGAAGACACTTCTGCCTCAGGTAAACATTATTGTTGAAGACATCTCATGGGAATTGTTCAAGCAAAGGTTCTGGGAGAGTTATTTGTCAGAGGAATTCATTGAGTGCCAACTCAATGAGTTCAATGCCTTACAACAGGGTCGTCATACAGTGTCGGACTATGAGGACAGATTTATGGAGCTAATTTGGTATGCCCCACATCTGAACATGGAGAAGCTGAAGGTCAACAAGTTTGTGTTCGGCCTTAACTTCAACATTCATGCGAAGGTGGGGATCCTGATGCCTCAAACGTTGCACGATGTAGTCCAGAAGGCCCTCATAGCTAAGGAAGAGCAGACCAGCAAGGGTCAGGGAAGGACTCCTACAAGACCAACTAGATAGACGAAATTAGGTGCATAACTACATCAGACACCAGCCATACATACATCAGGGTATTGACATATGCTGAGAGGATCCACATTCATGACACCACTACGATCAAATCCTCAACATAGGACTCCCTACAGAGGACCACCACAGCAGCAACAACGTCGCCCGCAACAACAATAATTTAGGCATGTTCAGAAGAATAAACAAGGATCTCAGGCTGGTAGTCCAGCAGCTTCTACTTTGGGGACCAGGAGTACTAGACCGAAGATCAAATGTTGGACATGTGGAGAGCCACATTACCAGTGATATTGTCCGGTTGAGAAGGCTAAAGCGGCTGGATCAACAGGACACACTATGGTTGGATATTTGGGCAGGGCCCACAGGATTCATGCAGCGATGAATAATCGTTAGGCCAAGCAGTAGTCCATTGAGCTCGAGACATCAGGTACAATCACCGACCAAGCTTTTAGTATTTTGATAGATCCAGGTGCTACAAAGAGATTTATTTATAGTGCAGTGCTAAAAAGAATTAAGGTAAAGGAATTCGAACAGGAAAATTTTAGGTACATATAAATGGCTTCGGGTGCCAAAAGATGGTTGGAGGAAGGGTTGCAGGCTGTCGCATTAACTTGGGAAATTTTGTAACGAATTCTGACATATAAGTCGTGATCTTAGGATATTATGACATCGTGATTGGTATGGAATGGTTGGAATCGCATGATGCGATAATCAACTGTAAGATGAAATGGTTGAGTTTGACCGATGATGAGGGATAGAGAAGAGTGATTGTGGGAAGAAACCAGGGAGTGTCCTTGAGGTTCATCTCTTCCCTAAAACTACAGAAGAGCATGCGCAAGGGCTGTAAGTTATATGCAATCTTAGCGCTCAATGACAAGGGCAAGGAAAGCGGATTAGAAAACCTTATGGTAGTACGAGAGTTTGTTGACGTGTTTCCAGAAGAGTTATCAGGCTTGTCACCCGAAAGAGAGTTGGAATTTACAATCGACTTGAAACCCAAACTGAACCAATAGAAACAACGCCTTATCGGATGTCAACGCCTGAGTTGCAGGAGTTGAAAATGAAATTGAAGGAGTTGTTGGACTTAGGACTTATACGTCCAAGTGTGTCACCTTGGGGTGCATCTGTTATTTTCATAAGAAAGAAGGATGGGTCGTGGATACTTTGTATTGAATACCATCAATTGAACAAGGCGACAATCAAGAACCAATATCTATTGCCAAGAATAGACGATTTGTTTGATCAAATGAAGGGTGCGACAGTGTTTTCAAAGATTGAATTGAGATCAGGATATCACCAATTACGAATTAAAGAGAAATATATTCCTAAAACCACATTCAAGAAGAGGTTTGGGTACTACGAGTTTACTGTTTTACCATTTGGACTGACAAACGCCTCGGGGGTATTCATGAGTTTGATGAATGGGGTGTTCCGCGAATACTTGGACAATTTTGTTCAAGTATTCATTGATGAAATACTGATATATTCTTGGACGATGGAAGAACATGACGAACATTTGCGCTTAGTACTACAATGTTTATAAAAAAATAAATTTTACAGGAAACTATCGAAATGCTCTCTTTATCAATCAAAGATTCATTACTTAGGGCACGTTATATCCGATGAATGTTTCGTGGTGGATCCAGTGAAGTTAGAGGCTATTATGGTTTGTCCTTCACTAAAAAACATACAAGAAGTACAAAACTTTATGGGTTTAGCCAGATATTGTTGAGGGTTCGTCGAAGGTTTTTCGAAGATAGCAAATATGATCATGGAATTGCAAAACAAAAACAAGAATTTTTTATGGACCAATAAATGCACGGGATCATTTTGAAAAATCAATGGGTTATTGACGACAGTGTTGATACTACAAGTCCCCGACATGGACAAGGAATTCTTGGTATGCACAGACGCGTCCAAGGAAGGTTTAGGCAGAGTATTGATGCAAGATGTACGAGTGATCTCTTACATCTCGAGGAAATTAAGAAAACATGAGGAGAATTACGCAACATGTGATTTGGAGTTATTGTCCATTATGTATGACTTGAGAGTGTGGAGACACTATCTGATTGGACATAAATTCGAACTAAAAACAGATCATTGTGGATTGCAACACATATTTACGCAAAGTGACTTAAACACGCGACAAAGGTGTTGGTTAGAATTACTTAGCGAATACGATTTTGAGATTACATACATAAAAGGAACAATGAACAGAGTGGTCAATGCATTGAGTTGGAGACCACGCATATTCTCGGTGATACCTCTTCAGACGAATCTTCGAGAAAGGATTCTAACAATACAAATCGATGATGACTGGTATAAAGAGGTTAAGGAAAATATAGGACAAGACACCATGATGGTACCAAAGTTTGAGGGTTATACATTGGACTGTTGGACAACTGAGAGGGCGAGGGGGGTGAATCAATTGTTACTGTGCTTAAACAATTGTGCTTATTTTAAACTCTTTACACAACATTTAATGACAGTCACAATAATGCAGGGAAGTAAGCAATAGAACATTCAGCATCAGTCACACATATGAGATACACAGAGACAGCTATTTCCTGAGGAAACCCATACAGGGTAAAAACCTCTTCTTCTTTATATGATAAGTAATATTTACATTATTTACATTATCATACATATGAGCACCAACTCATAATGAGGCTACAACCTCTGTTTTGCAAGAAGCAACTTACCGAGAGCACCAACTCTTTGTTTTCTCTAGCACCTATTAGAAGGAAGCACCAACTCCCTGGTTTCTCTAGCACCCACTAGAAGGAAGCACCAACTCCCTGAGTGTTCCAGCACCAACTGGATGGAAGCACCAACTTCCTAAGTCTAACAGTCCTCCCTAGCACCTCCCAACCACCTTGAAATATAAATTTTTCTATATATATAAGTTTATCACAGTGATACCATATTTATCATTGGCTTACCAGGCTTATCACTGTTCTGCTATGCTAATCTATTCTCCTGTATCAGTGTCTTTCTGTCTGCAACTTCTTTTGATTTCTCATCTTCTATTTTTCTCTACAAGAGCACCTCATCCTTCCTTTAGTGTCTCACTGTCTTGTTGCACACCTCCTTGCGCTTTCTGTGCTACTGCCTTTTATGCTCTGTGTGCCCTTTGCATTCAATGCACCATTCCTCTTCTCTATATTCCAGCTGCTGCACACTCCTCCTTCTACACTCTTGAATCCCTCCTGACAACAGTAGCCCCCATCTCTTCTTTTTTCAACATACTTATAGTCTCTGTGCACCTTGTGCATGCTATCTCGCCATGCTTCTGCATGTTCTCCCCATGTCGAGTGCTCTGTCTGATCATCATTGCAACTCTTCATCTTCTATGGTGGTTCAACCCACATGTCCATCATCACTGGGTGTTATGCTGAGATTCCTTGGCCTGTCTGGCAGTTGAGACTCTTCGTCTTCTTCATCATAGTCGAGCCCATCCCCTCTGTTGCAGTTATAGGCTTCAATGCTCTTCCATCTGTCAATCACCTCTATGAACATTCTTAATTCCACTAGCAGATGCCTTGAGACTCTTCAGTTCCTCTGGTAATCACACTGAAGTCTCTTCGAGTCCTCTGGCAGAAACCATCAGTGATTTCTAGCAGTTACAGAGAAAACCTTGAAATGGAGCCTAGCTATGCTAGCTCCTTCCACTTATGCGACCACCGTCGGTGACCACCGGCTACATCGATATTTCGGCATTTCAACATTCGGCCTTTCAGTATTCCTATGGTGAATAATTCTCTTGACACTCATTGTTGCGATCCCCGAAACTCCAAAAAACAAGGAGCTTAGCTGGACTAGCTTCGATCATTTCGGCATTTCACTTTTTGCCACTTCATGATTTCGCATGTCGCAAGTTCCTATTGCGAGGAATATCGACTCTCCAAGTCACGATCCCCAAAACTCCGAAAAAAGAGCTTAACTCTTCGAGCTCTTCTCTACATCTCTTCAATGATGTGACCACCGGCTGTGACCATGGCCTTATTCAAAAACTGCATTTCGCAATTTCGCATTTCGTTACTTTGGGACTCCTATGATGAAGAGTCTCGGGTCTTTATCCCTCCATCTCTCGGTATCCGAAACTATCCTCCTGCTTTCGGGATTTTGGCATTTCACATTTCACGATTTCAGGACTCCTGATGATGAAGAGTCTTGACTCTTCCAACTCCCGATATCTAAAACTGTCCTCCTTCTTCTGGGATTTCGGTGTTTCGCATTTTGCGATTCCGAGACTCCTGATGATGAAGACTCTTGACTCTTCCAACTCCCAGTATCTGAAACTCCAAAATAGAGTTATTTCCCGGTCTGTGAAACTCTTTGTTTATGTGCCTATTTCGGGATTTCGTTGTTTCGCATTTCGCTATTTCGGCATTTTGGCACTCCTGTGGTGAAGTGTTTTGACACGTCAACTCCCAGTATCCCGGACTCTAAAATGGAGTTATTTCCCAGTCTGCAAAACTCTTGTTGATGTGCCTCTTTCGGGATTTCGGGATTCCAGATTTCGCAACTTCGAGATTCCTTTGATGAAGAGTCTCGACTCTTGACTCTTCCAACTCCCAGTATCCAAAACTCCAAAATGGAGTCTTTGACATGCTCTGATCTTTCGCCTTTTGGGATTTTGGGGTTTGCTACTTCAAAGGTTAATGTTCCTTTGATCTTTGATTTCCCGGTCTGCAAAACTCTAAAATGGAATCTTTGTGGTGCCCTGATCTTTCGCCATGCGTCTGTCCCCGATCAATTCTCGATCCAATGACTCAGATCATTTCGCCATTTCGCATTTCACGATTTGGAAGGATAGAGCACTTCCTTCCTTTGACTTCTTGGTCAGTGAAATGCTGATCTATGACCACGTGTCCTGCCCGAAGATGGACGATCCTCCTTCTTTCAGGATTTTGTAATCCCGCTTCACCTTTCACTTTAAAGAACGTGCAGGTTCTCCTGGATCCAACAATGGTCGAACCCTGTGCTCGGATCTAACGCCCGAGATATGTCCTCCATGTGCGCACTCATCCTATCTGAGTTCAGATCTGACGATCATCGAGAATTCTGAATCGGATCCAACGATCATTGTCGCTTCTCCTCCCGAGCTTACGCATCCTCCTGACTTGGAATAATTTCTAAGTGTCAAAGGCCTTGACCTTTGATCCACTTGAGATCCTGAGTAAGCTATCTCTCTTGAGCTTTGGCAATGAGTTAACCATGTCCCTGGTGGACACCTACGCACTGCGTGCGACTCTGCACTAATCTTCTTGAGCTTACGTTGTTCTTGTTTTGTCATCGATGCACACTCTGATCTTTCCATCAATGACAAGCACACTCTGCACTCTGTGTGCACCTCTACACTATCTCTTCTGGTCACGAGCTTGCTTTGCTGTGTCTCCCCAAAATACTTCTAGTGCCCACTTGGCACATTGTACCTGTACTCAAGCCATCATCGTTGTTGTACTTTCCATCAATGACAAGCATATGTTGCCTGTAAAACATGCCAACAATCTCCCCCTTTGGCATTGATGGCAACAAAGGCACCCAGACCTATTCTTTTCTCCCCCTTTGACATCAATGTCAAAGAAAGCATGCTCCCCCTAAGCTGTTGGAGTATTTTTCGGAGGTATCAGATATTCAATCAATACAAACTCCCCCTAACAGGATGGACTCTCTTAAGTGTGAGACAGGATGACACCCAGCTTCTGATTCTTGGACCTATAATCTTCATCTTCCGTTGTACCCTCTGTAGAATACTCAATATTGCTCACGTCTCTTACTAGGACTCCTTCATCAACCTTTTCTTCTCATAATTTGATGACTCCCCCTATCACTGTTCTCTCTCTGCTTCTGACGGTTTTCCTCCTTTGTTTCTAAAAGGTTAGCTTTTCCTGACAAGGTCTTTCCTCTTGTTATCTCTACAGAATGTCATGTATATAATTTTGTACAACATAATGTTGTTGCTGTGAATGTTGTTGTCCTACTGAACCACTGTGTAATTGTAGCTTGTACTTTTCAAACAGCCCTCGGATCTCCCCATTGATTCTCATCGATCTCTATTACTGCAATTTCATTTTTCTTCCATGATGCATACAATCCAAGGCTTTTATGACCATATTCAATCACAAGAAAAAACCGCTACAACCACTCTCATACCTGCTTTTCTTTTTCACAGATGAAGGACCTATATCATGTTTCTTAGGAGTATTGATTTCTTCCTTGTTGTATCCAATACCAAATTTTTCATTTGGTGATCTCTGACTATCCAAGAGCTTATCCAGGGCCATGGATCCTTTTAGGAACTTGCTTTGGGTGTTTGACTTCTCAACCTTCAAAACTTCTTCTTCTGGCTTATGGCATGATTCTTCTCCTACTGCTTCCATGGAATAAATGTGAACTGAACATTCTTTTATTGTATCTAAATCTTATTCTTTACTTGCAGGGGAGGATTCAATGTCAAAATTATTGTCTGTCATTATGATTTTAGCCACCACTTGTCCTGAGTTTACAGACTTTATCTTACAGTCTTTGGAATTGGCCACTGCTTTACATCCTCTATCACATATTTGATTTAGATTGAGCAAATTATGTTTCATCCCATCTATAGGAAGATCATCCTGAGAATCTTCTTTTTCATTACTTAAACTCACCATCGCTTTATCCTTGTTTTTACCTGGTTCATCATTTTCAAGGATCACATTTCTTGTTTTGATTTTGCTTATAAGAAGAAGATTATCCTTGTCTCCAGTCATGTGCTTGGAACATCCACTGTCTATATTCCTGGAGGCCTTTTGATTTTGAGTTGAAAGTGCTAGACCATATTTTTCACTATCTTTCCTTTTCCATGTGCTGGCCTTTCTATCTAAGAACTTTATCCTTGGATCTGCTTTGTAATTCTTCAGATGGCAGTTTGCAGCTTTGTGTCCAAAGTTGTGACAGTTATAGCATTCAATCTCATTGTTCAATAGGTCAAAGTTATTGTTTCAGCATTGTCTACTCATTGACTGTTTATTATTTCTTGACCTCCTCAGTTGCAAGTCTCTAGACTTAGTTTGGCAATTTGAAATCTGTGATGGTTTGTTACTTGTCTGTATCATTCTTTGTTGTGGAAGATATTTATTCCTTGGAAATCTTAGTAGCTCATGTCTAAGTCTTAAGGAACAATTTACAGCTTTGTGACCAAAGTTAGAATAGTAGAAACAATATCCATAGAAAAATTCTTTGTACCTGGAAAATGGCTGTCTTCTTTGAGAAAATCGATTTCTTCCATGTTGATGATTTCCTTGAGCAGGGAATGTACTATTTCCTTGTTCTACAGATTCATTTTTGGCACCTTTTTCTTTACTCCTCTTGGGTGGTTGATTATCTTCCTTTGTTTCTGCGGGTTTGTTTTCGTCATTGGTTGTAGATTTGACAAACTTGATGAAGTCTCTGTTGCTTGGATGACCACTACTTGATCTCTCTTCATAACCCAAACCTGTTTTCAACTTTGGATTCCTTTGCTGATTCAAAATGGTGGCTAATCCTTCCGAGGCTTTGATACTTGATAGATTTTGATGATACAAGGCTTGAAACTTCTCCAACTCTTTCCTAGTTTTCACTACTTCTTCTTCCAGAGCTTTACATCTTGCCTTCTTTTCTGATAACTGTTGTTTCAGAATGTCCTCGATTTTCTTTGCCTCTTCTAATTCCATTTTTAGCAAGTCAAAGTCTTCATCGGGATGTTTACTGTCTTTCTTGAACTGTATCAACAATTTTTTTTTCTTTTTGTTATTAATTCTGAGTCTGTCAATCTCTTCCAGTGCATTGATTAGTTCTCCTTCCAAATCAACCACAACTTCTTCTTCATTAGCCTCACTGCCTATGGTTTTATTATCATAATCCTCTTTGTCCATAAGCACGAAGTCATTTACCTTATGTTCATAGGAAGAGTCACTATCGGTGTCTTCTGAGGAGTCATCATTGTTTACACATAAACTTTTCTTTTTATCAAATCTTTTGGATTTGAACTTATTTTCACCTTCAGAGTTCTGATCATGTTTCTTGTGTGGACATTTATTTGCGAAATGACCTATTTTACCACAGTTGAAACATTTGAAGGACAACTTACCTTGGTGCTTGCCTGATCCTTTCTTTAGTCTTCTCACAAATTTTGCTTCAATTTCATTAGGCTCGGAATCTTCATTCTTATCTGCTTTAAATGATGCTTCTCTAGAGGTGGGTTTATCTGTAACTATCCTCATTTCATATGCCATCAATGTTCCTAGAAGTTGATCAAAATCCAAAGTATTTATATCATTTAGTTCTTCTATAGCTGAGACCTTTGGGTTGAACCTATCTGGCAGAGATATCAAAATTTTCTAAACTAAGGAGGGTTCCTCAATTTTTTCACCAAGTGCCTTCATTGCATTTACTAGTTCTTCAACTCTCAGAAAATACTTCCTAATGGTTTCATCTTCTTTCATTTGTAGCTTTTCAAACTGTACTATGTAGGTTTGAAGCTTGGCATCTTTTACCTTCTCATTACCTTCATAACTGCTAATGAGTTTGTCTCACATTTCTTTGGCAGTTTGAAGATGCATCACCTTTACAAACTCGGCTTCCGCAAGTCCATTCAAGATTTCATTCATTCCCTTAGCATTAAAGCTAAATTCTAACTTATCGTCCTTGGAAGCTAGCACAACAGGATTTATGTATCCACTCTCTACTACATCCCAAACATCAGCACCTAAGGCCATTAGGTATGTTCTCATTCTAACCTTCCAGAAGGTGAAGTTTGTTCCATTAAATAGAGGAGGCTTAGTGACTAATGTCCCTTCATGACTTGACATGTTTAAGCTCCAGGATCTACCCTTAGATAAAAGGGGTCGGCTCTGATACCAATTGTTGGACAACTGAGAGGGGGGGGGGTGAATCAGTTGTTACTGTGCTTAAACAATTATGCTTATTTTAAACTCTTTACATAGCATTTAATGACAGTCACAATAATGCATGGAAGTAAGCAATAGAACATTCAGCATCAGTCACACATATGAGATACACAAAGATAGATATTTCCTGAGGAAACCCATACAGGGTAAAAACCTCTTCTTCTTTATATGATAAGTAATCTTTACATTTTTACATTATCATACATATGAGCACCAACTCATAATGAGGCTACAACCTCTGTTTTGCAAGCAGCAACTTGCTAAGAGCTCCAACTCTCTATTTTCTCTAGCACCTACTAGAAGGAAGCACCAACTCCATGGTTTCTCTAGCACCCACTAGAAGGAAGCACCAACTCCCTGAGTGTTCCAGCACCAACTTCCTAAGTGTTCTAGCACCAACTGGATGGAAGCACCAACGTCTAGCCACACAGGCACCAACCTGTATAACCGAGAACAACAGTTCTCCATTGCACCACCCTACCACCCTGGTTTCTCTGGCTACAACCAAATGGAATCTACAACTCCCTGTGTTCAAGCACCCACTTGAACATCTGAGGACAACAGTCCTCCCTAGTGCCTCCCAACCACCCTGAAATATAAAGTTTGCTATATATATAAGTTTATCACAGTGATACCATATTTATCATTGGCTTACCAGGCTTATCACTATTCTGCTATGCTGATCTGTTCTCTTGTATCAGTGTCTCTCTGTCTCCATCTTCTTTTGATTTCTGATCTTCTGTTTTTCTCTACAAGAGAACCTCAGCCTTCCTTTAGTGTCTCACTGTCTTGCTTCACACCTCCTTGCGCTTTCTGTGCTACTGCCTTTTATGCTCTCTGCGCCCTTTGCATTCAATGCACCATTCCTCTTCTCTGTATTCTAGCTGCTGCACACTCCTCCTTCTACACTCATGAATCCCTCCTGACAACAGCAACCCCCATATCTTCTTTGTTCAACATAATTATAGTCTCTATGCACCTTGTGCATGCTATCTCGCCATGCTTCTGCATGCTCTCCCCATGTCGAGTGCTATGCCTGATCATCATTGCAACTCTCCAGCTTCTCTAGTGGTTCAACCCACGCATCCATCATCACTGGGTGTTATGCTAAGATTCCTTGGCCTGTCTGGCAGTTGAGACTCTTCGTCTTCTTCATCATAGTCGAGCTCATCCCCTATGTTGCAGTTACAGGCTTCGACGCTCTTTCATCTATCAATCTCCTCTATGAACATTCTTCATTCCACTAGCAGATGCCTTGAGACTCTTCAGTTCCTTTGGCAATCACACTGAAGTCTCTTCGAGTCCTATGGCAGAAACCATCAGTGATTTCTAGAAGTTACAGAGCGAACCTTGAAATGGAGCCTAGTTATGCTAGCTCCTTCCACTTACACAACCACTGGCTACATTGGCATTCGGCCTTTCGGTATTCCTGTGGTGAAGAGTTATCTTGACACTCATTGCCGTGATCCCGGAAACTCCAAAAAACAAGGAGCTTAGTTGGACTAGATTCTATCATTTCGGCATTTCACTTTTTGACACTTCGTGATTTCGCATGTCGCGAGTTCCTATTGCGAGGCTTCTCGACTCTCCAAGTCACGATCCCTGAAACTCCAAAAAAAGAGCTTAACTCTTTCAGCTCTTCTCTACATCTCTTCGACGATGTGACCACTGGCTGTGACCACAGCCTTATTCAAAAACTGCATTTTGTAATTTCGCATTTCGGCACTTCGGGACTCCTATGATGAAGAGTCTCGGGTCTTGATCCCTCCATCTCCCGGTATCCGAAATTGTCCTCCTGCTTTCAGGATTTCGGCGTTTCGCATTTCGTGATTCTGAGACTCCTGATGATGAAGAGTCTTGACTCTTCCAACTCTCAGTATCCGAAACTATCCTCCTTCTTCTGGGATTTCGACGTTTCACATTTCACGATTCCAGGACTCATGATGATGAAGAGTCTTGACTCTTCCAACTGCCGGTATCTGAAACTCCGAAATGGAGTTATTTCCCGGTCTGCGAAACTCTTTGTTTATGTACCTATTTCGATATTTTGGCGTTTCACATTTCGCCGTTTCAGAATTTCGGCACTCCTATGGTGAATTGTTTTGACACTTCAACTCCTGGTATATGGGACTCCGAAATGGAGTTATTTCCCGGTCTGCAAAACTCTTGTTGATGTGCCTCTTTCGAGATTTCGAGATTCTAGATTTCGCAACTCCAGGATTCCTTTGATGAAGAGTCTCGACTCTTGACTCTACCAACTCTCGGTATCCGGAACTCTGAAATTGAGTCTTTAACATGCTCTGATCTTTCGCCTTTCAGGATTTCAGGATTCGCTACTTCAAAGGTTAATGTTCCTTTGATATTTGATTTCCCGGTCTGTGAAACTCCGAAATGGAGTCTTTGTGGTGCTCTGATATTTCACCATGCGTCCATCCCCGATCAATTCTCGATCCAACGACTCAGATCATTTCACCATTTCACATTTCACGATTTGGAAGAATAGAGAACTTCCTTCCTTTGACTTCTTGGTCAGCGAAATGTTGATCTGTGACCATGTGTCCTGCCCGAAGATGGATGGTCCTCCTTCTTTCAGGATTTTGTAATCCCGCTTCACCTTGCACTTTAAAGAATGTGCAGGTTCTCCTGGATCCAATGACGATCGGACCCCGCGCTCGGACCTAACGCCTGAGATCTTTCCTCCATCAGCGCGCTCATCCTATCTGAGTTCAGATCTGACAGTCATCAGGAATTCTTAATGGGATCCAACGATCATTGTCGCTTCTCCTACCAAGTTTACGCATCCTCCTGACTTGGAAGAATTTCTAAGTGTCAAAGGCCTTGACCTTTGATCCGGCTGAGATCCTGAGTATGCTATCTCTCTTGAGATTTGGCAATGAGTTAACCTCATCCCTGGTGGACACCTACGCACTGCGTGCAAATCTACGCTAATCCTCTTGAGCTTACATTGTCCCTGTTTTTCCATCGATGCACACTCTGATCTTGCCATCAATGACAAGCGCACTCTGCACTATGTGTGCACCTCTGCACTATCTCTTCTGGTCTTCATGAGCTTGCTCTGCTGTGTCTCCCCAAAATACTTTTGGTGCCCTCCTGGCACATTGTACCTGTACTCAAGCCATCATCGTTGTTGTACTTGCCATCAATGACAAGCATACGCTGCTTGTAAAACATGCCAACATGGACAATGACAGATTAATGAGGTATAATAACATGATTTACGTACCACCTAACAACGAATTAAGAAGCCTGATCTTAAGTGAAGCGCATCACATAGTGTACATGGCTCATCCGAGAGTCACGAAGATGAGGGAAGACCTAAAGCCTTTATTCTTCTGGAAAGGGATGAAAGAAGACATAGTTAGTTACGTGGAAAAATTTATAGAATGTCAAAAAGTGAAATTTGAACATAGACATCCAGCATGATTACTACAACCACACGTTATTCCATAATAGAAATGGGAGGTCATTTTGATGGACTTTATAGTTGTATTTCCATTGACAGTGAGGAGACACGTATCGATTTTTGTGGTAGTTGACACTCTGACGAAGAGTGCACACTTTATTCCTATACGTACGACATATCATGTTCTAGACATAGCTATAGATTTCATTAGTGAGATTGTGAGATTACATGGTGTACCAAAAAGGATCATATCTGACAAAGGATCGGTGTTTACATGACAATTTTGGACCATTTTCCAAGAGGCTTTGGGAACGCAACTGAACTTTAGTATAGCGTATCATCCAGAGACCGAAGGGCAGACAGAAAGAAAGAACCAAATTTTGGAAGATATGTTGTGCATGTATGTAATGGACCAACAAAAGCGTTGGGAAGAGTTATTGCCACTAGTAGAGTTTGCATACAACAACAACTATCAAATTACCATTAAGATGGCACTGTTTGAGTTTCTTTACGGGTGACCGTGTCGAACGCCTTTGAGATGGGATGGACTTGAGGATAGGGCCCTGGTAGGACCAGAAGTGATCCAAGAGATGGAAGAAAAAATGCAAATGATAAGACAAAGGATTAAAGAGGCGCAAGATCGGCAGAAGATCCATGTTGATGTGCATAGTGTTGACCACCATTATGAGGTTAGAGACCAAGTTTTTCTGCGGGTGAAACTGCACAAGAGTTTGATCAAGTTTTGAAAGGGTGCTAAACTCACTCCTAGGTTTGTGGGACCTTTCGAAGTTGTGGAAAAGAAAGGACATGTGGCCTATTGACTAGCCTTGCCTGATTCTTTGAGGCGTATGCACGATGTTTTTCATTTATCTGTTTTGATATATTATGTCAGTGTTCCTACACATGTGATTGACATGAGTTCTTTACAGGTGTCAGACGAGGGTGCAATTATGGCAGATCTAATCCACATTTTGGACCATCACATTCGACAGTTACGACGTCGAACAATCGATCAAGTCAAGGTTCAGTGGGACAATTATAGTCCGCACTCGACTACATGGGAGGACACATATGATATACGTCAACAGTTTCCTTACTTATTTGATAGATTAGACATATAGATCTTGTCAAACACTTTTATTACCGCATTTTATATATACTATACAACTTCGGGACAAAGTTTAAAACAAGAGGGGGTGTATGTAACATCTCTCTCTTGCGAACACATGTTATCGACTTATTCTTTGAGGACACTTGCATGCAAGTGATCCAATTATAGTACATGGTTGTTTGTTTCGCTTATGGATTCTTATGATGATGTTGATGGATTATGATTAATGTTATTTGATATATGCATATTGACAGATGTTATTGACGAGTTTTCCCTGAGTGTGCAGGACATTGACAGAGTGTGGATGCCAATGGAATCAATGGACCTCCTTGGATTTCCAATTGATCTAGGGAGTGGATTGTATTGGTTTGAGTATTTCATTTATGCATATGTGACATATGATTGATTATAGTATGATTTTGTTTATGGATCATTGGCAGTGTTTCGTTGATGGATGTAGGATGAAAATTTCTTGCTAATCTAACTCACATAAGGAGTAAAGGGTCCATGCACATAGACCATATATTGAGGGAGAAGTGTGGCAAAGTCCCTGTCATAGCCTACCATCACTCTCGTCGTGGCTTGAATTGTATTTTAATGATTACCTAGCTCGAGAGGTCCACGATGTCATGAGCGAAGACTGAGACAGACGCTCATGAATATTTATAAGGGGTGTGCAATAAGGCGAGGTCCTTATTCCTTGGAAGCCCTTAGTCTCTCGCAAGGTGACCCGAATGGAGTGTTGACTCCAAGAGTTGGACAACTACCAAAACCAGTCAAAGGTGAGTGGAACCCTTGGAGCACGGAGTGCGTCTTGAAGGGCACATTGTGGAAGTAACACTTGAGTCAATGAATCTAGGTAGCCTAGAAAACCTTGAACGAATAACTAAACCTTGTAAAATCTTTGAATATTTCTGGATTTAAATAATTAATTAAGGATTAAAATTATTAATTTTACATCCCGAATGAAAGTCTAATCCTTTTTAAATAAAATTTAATTAAGCCTAAGTATAAGTTTTGTAAAGAGGCTAAACTGAAATTAATAACTAAATCAAAAAAGGAATGAGGTAAATCAATTTAAGAAATTAAGAAAATGATATAGGTCTAAAGAATTAATATAACACACAATGTGAGCAAGAAAATACCAAATTGGAATAAAGCATGAAAGAATGTGTACGCATAGAAAGGAATCTAGAGTCTAGCTACCACTAGTTTAACTAGGAGGAGAATCCTATTTTAACTCAACTCGGATTTAGTAAAGCGTTAGTCATTAATTGGGAATGTGGAGAATAAAGAGACAACTAGGAGCGATTTAAAGAATGTTTTTAGGAAGGGTGAGGGAATTTGACTTTTAATTAAATTATAATATGTAATTAATTGTGCATCTTGAGGAGAGAGTGACAAGTGTAAGGGTGAAATAATTCTCAATTAATTAATTAAAAAGCGAATTAATTGTGCAAGTGGGGATGTGTTCTTTGAGGAAACGCCTATAAAGAAAATGGCACAGAGGGGAAAATGGATCACATTGGTTATGGGTAAAGTTATTTTGCATAATTTTTGACTGGTTTTACCTGTGGGAGTTGGGATACCAACCTTGATAGAGAGTGGTGGCTCTACCTTGTGAGGCAAGCTAAGAGCTAGAGGAATTATGGTTGTGTGTCTGCATGGCTCCTTTGAGGCTCGGGGGGATAAGAAGGAAGAAGAGTACCCCTAGCGTTGGTTGGTAGGTATCGATGAAGTCTCACGGTTAGCAAGCGGGAGGTCGGAGGGAGTGTATGTGCAGAGGATCATATTCGAATTCATTGCCTTCGGTTACGATATTTCTTAATCTGATATTTGTAATTGTATTAAGGATTAAATTGTAATAGAGTTTTAGAATTCCACCGTAACTGTATTTTAATTCTGGTTAAATTGACAAGTTCATTAATCTTTTTGGATATCTAAATAGTGAATTTTGGTAATTGTTCTTGATCAATTTCTCAATGAATTTGGTTACTAGACGGCATATATATATACATAATATGATTGTCTTGGTCGTTGTCGTTGGTTGCCAGATTACAAACACTCGTATGATCATATTTCCACCTATCTAGTTGCAAAAATGAAATCAATTCCAAATTTGCTTGTTCTATTCGAGTAAATTAGTTATGTTTAAAAAAGACAAATTGTGGTTATGATTGCTAAATATAATACTCGTTGCATACTCGTATCGTAAAAATGATTGTGTAATTATCCTTATCTCGCAAAGCTATCACCATTCGGCTTTGGAAATTATGTTTTTGTTGATACCTTGACACTATAAGATTCTTTCCTAGCTGCATGATTAGCTTATATGCACGCCCTTGGTTGACCAATCGATCGATAATTGAATTTATCCCTTGGGTTCGATCCAGAGTTGATACCCTTTTTACAGATATAATATCGATGCTAGGGTACATTTGATCATTCCAAACAACCTATAGA
The DNA here is from genome assembly GCA_032191745.1 of Picea mariana. Lineage (NCBI taxonomy): Eukaryota > Viridiplantae > Streptophyta > Pinopsida > Pinales > Pinaceae > Picea > Picea mariana. The sequence continues at coordinate 1,792 of JASDQU010013882.1, read as the reverse complement.
GGTTTTGGATTGCTAAACAGGTCGGGAGAAATTGTTGGAGTTACTTCACACACACCTAGGATTTATTTTTCCTAAGGTTATTCCTTGTTTATTAGTCATAATTAGTCATTATCCAATCTCCTATATTTTAGGGAAGAATATTCCACTTGGATAATATTCTCTTTCAGATGACACTTCAGTTTGACTAGTTGATTTGAGTTTAGATGTTGCATTGGTTTTGTCACCATGCAACATTGGGATCATCACCAACTCACTACTCTTTGTTCAGTCAGTTAACTGAAGACTGGTTGACTAGTTAACTCAACTAGGTGGCAGTTCACTCCTGTAACTGCCTGAGAGACTAGACTAGGTGGCAGNTGTAACTGTTGGTGTGTGTCCAGATCAATCTAGACCACCACTATGGCTCATTAGTTACTCATTTATTCTATATATATTGTAAATTATTCACTTTTTGAGTGTGGAAAAAGGTTAATGAGAATGCTTCCATTCTTTCTCTCCTTCTTATTCCTTCTCCAATTCTCTCTGCAAATGTGTGTATTATTGTTTAGCTAGATCTATTTTGTGAAGGTTCAACACATTTACATGGTATCAGAGCCGACAGACTACTAAGAAAAAGCTACACCAAATTATTTTTGCAGGTACTGGAGATTGAAGACAGCAAAAAGATGGATTATTCGCCAGAAATACTTCTCACACCTCATAACTATTTGGAAAGGAAGCCAAAAATTATGCTTATTCTCAGATGTAGAGGCTTGTACCAAATAACTATGGCAATGGAAGTAGAGCATGATTTCGCCAATGAGAAAAATGATTTTCTCAATAGACAAGATATGGCCATAGGATGTATCCTCTATTTTATCTCTCCTGAAATTATCCATCAAGTATGTGATGTCACACAAGAATTCACTCCAAATGAATTATGGACCAGATTTGAGGTTCTATTTGGGAATAAAGAAGATTGTGAAGATTGCATGCAGGGGATTGGAAAGATAGAGCTAGAAGAGAAACCGTCAGAAGATCAAGTCTTTTATTTTGAAGAGTCTTCTACGAAAGTATTTGCAGAAAATTGTATTCCATTAATTGAATATGATGTCTACTCCATTTCAGATTTGTTTTCTGAAATTCATGTGGAATATATATGGCATGCATCTCAGGAGTCACATGTAGAAACTTTTGCATACATCTCAGGAGTAAAAAAGGGAGCCGCACACATCAGACTCCATTATAATATTTTCTGAGCACAATTTACAGAAACAAATTGGATATTTGAATTCCTCTCGGGAAAATATCCAATTTCAAAAAACAAATCGTTCGAAACGGAGTCCGGAAAGTGAAGTTATGATTGTTTTAAAATTAACTAAATTTCAGCATTTTTCTGGAAACGGCCGCACGGTTTTCAAAATTTCATCCAAAATTTATTTGGATATTATTCATTACAAGAAGATAAAGTGGATATGTGTGGAAATATCAATGGTGCATATTCTTCATCAGATTCATGTAGACATCTACATCTTCAACAAAATCTTCAAAGAGCACAAACTTGCACAGTTACGAGGTCTTCTTGGAGTGAAGGACATGGTTGCTTAGCAACTGTTTTTTTGTTCCTTCTCATTTTTATTTTTATTTATGCATTGTAATTTGAGGGGGGGGTTTGTTCCCATAAGGTTTTCCCTCTTTCCTCGTTTAGTTCAGTGTATCTTTTGTATTTGGGTACCTAACATGGCCTCGTAGCCGGGACCCATTCTTTATTTTCCCCATAGTGATGTTCAGGGGGGTGTTGGAGTTACTTCAC
>JASDQU010013881.1:123198-139157 GCA_032191745.1 Picea mariana | reverse complement strand
ACTAACTATCCAATAATCTCCCCCTTTGGCATTGATGGAAACACTCATACTCCACTTGTGACCAATGATCATGATATGTATCTCCTCATTTTTCTCTCCTTATGTTTCTCTCCCCCTTTTACATCAATGGAAAATGGTATATCCCTTTGGGGATGCCTCCCTTGTCTTCATGCTTATGATATTTCTCTTATGATCTGTCTCTCTCTTCCTCTTTGATATTATGGGAAAAAGGGTAACTCACCATGTCAATATGTCTCCCCCTATATTCATGATACTAATTTGGTCTCTCTCTCTGAAAATTTCTCTCCCCTTGAATTCTCTACATGATGTTGTGTAGATCAATGTGGGGATTTATATATATATATTTCATTTTCTCTCTTCTGGTGTTTCTTGTCCATTAGTGCTTCCTCGTGTATTTCATTAACATATATAAAAATCATTCAAAGTTACTTGTCTTTATGTGACTAACTGAATCCACTTGTCCATTGATTCCACTGATTCCATACCAATTTTTAATATGATTTCATACATTTTTATGCATCTATTATGATTCATGTATTCTGTACTCTAGAACTTCCAAATATCTCATGAAATTATCCCTATTAATGTGTCATAACAATTTTCCATGACTCTGTTTCTCAACTATACAGAATGTTGACCCATCTGTCACTTTACCATTTTGAAGACTTCTTCGAATCTTCTACAATTGATCACTTCATATTCTTGCTTCTCAAACTGTCTCCTTAATCTGTAAATTAAGCTTTACATGTCTAGAACAATCTGTACTGAATGTATCCCCACCTGAATACATGATTATAATTCTTTATGAATCTATGCCTGAAAAATGTTCCAATCATATACTTCATAATTGTCATCTGATACATGAAATTTTCTCCTCAAATGATCAAACTGTCACAATACATTCTATCATCAAACCACTCTAAAAATGAAAAAACTTTATACTCCTCGAAAGATAGTTCTATGATTTGTAGAGATGCTGCTTAGAATCTGCCTCTTCAATATTCATATTTACTGGGAGTCTCCAAGCCATATGGCTTAGAAAAATATCCACTCTGATGTAGAGTAATCTTCCTCTTGGTCTATGGATTCATCATTTTCCTTTTCATCCTCTTCTTGAATTCTAACATTATTTTCATTTTCTTCCTCAATTCTGACTTCAACCTTTTCCTGGATTCTGACATGTTCCTTTTTTCCTGTATATTCATCATGATCTTGTGTTGCTGAAAATATTGTAAGTACGATCTCTAGGACTTGGTTTTCATTCATTTTCTCTTCTTGTTTTTCATTTAATCTTCAAGACTTCCTGTATCTGACATCAATGTTTTCCTTCATGGGATGTTCTATCACACTTTTGCAATTTCGAGCTATGTGACCATAATTGTGGCATTTGTAACATTCAATATTTGAGAGAGCCACATAATAATTTCTTGTTTGAAAATTTCTTCCATATGCTCTGCAATCTACATCTTTATGTCCAAAATTATTACATGTAAAAAAATGAACCAAAAATAAATTCTGATACCTAAGAGTGAATGATCTTCTTTCTAGTGCAGTCCTTCTAAATTCCTTCCTTGGTTAATCACAATTTTTCTCTTTGGTTGTTTCCTTCATAATGATTTAAGCTTCCTTGCTTCCTGAATGTAGAAGGTCTTTTGTATTCATTCCTCTCCAACTCTTTCTAACTATGATTCCTTCCTTTGAGAAATTTTGCATAACTTGTTTGTTTTGTTTCATCATGGAGCTTGAACCTTCCTCAAAATGAACATTCTTGTATCCTAGTCTAGATTTGTCATTGCATGGCCTTTCACTATTGACAATGTTTTCTAACATTTGAGAACTTTTCAAGTTCTTGTTAATCTTGTTGAATTCAAATCTCAATGTAACGACTTCATTTTCAAGATTCTCACACCCATTTGATTTCTTTATCATCTAGATCTGCATTACTTCTTCCTTTCTCTTTCCTTCTTCAAGTTGGGTTTTCAAGGAGATTATTCCTTCTTTGAATGATTTGTTTTTCCTCCTTTCTTTCTTTAGCTCAGTTAAAGCACTGATTAAGTCTTCCTTAATATCCACTTCACCTTCTTCTTTATCACTTTCATGATTTATTTTATTATTTTCCCTATCCATAAAGAGTACTCTTTTTTAATCACTATCATCTTCATCATCTTCATCAGATGAGGAACTGTCTTTTCTTGAGTAGATATTTTTCTTGAAGGATTTCCTTTTATCTCCTTTCTTGTTTCCATTTTGATATTTATTTTCTTTCTTGGGATATTCTTCTTCATCACTATATGAATTCTTATCATACGGACACTTATTTGCAAAATGACCAATTTTACCAAAATTAAAATTTTTTAAAGGAAACATACCTTTGTGCATGTCGGTTCCTCCCTTCAACATTCTTACAAAGTTGGTTATTTATTCATCTTCATCTGAATCATCGTTGCAACTGCAATTTGGCTTTGAATCGAGATTTTTATTCTTCTTTGTCTTCTTGGATTCTTTTAAAGTTTCTTCATTCTTGGATGGATTTTCCTGTTCTATTTTCATTTCATAGGATGAAAATATTCCATGTAGCTCATACATGCTTAGCGTACCAAGATCTACTCTTTCTTTTAGGGATGAAATCTTAGTATCAAACCTCAATGGAAGAGACCTTAGTATCTTCTCAACAATCATAGTTTCTTCAAATTCTTCTCCCAATCCTTTAATCACATTCATTGTTTCATCAACTCGTAAAATGTAAGTTGCAATGTCTTCATCTTCCTTAATTTTCAACTATTCAAATTGACCTATGTAAGTATTAAGCTTGGCCACCTTGACTTTGGCATATCCTTCATAAAAATTTTGATTTGTTTCCCAAATATCCCTTGCAGAATCACAATGCATAACCTTGACATATACTGAATCAACCAGACCATTCAAGATACATTTTTATCCCTTGAATTGTTTTGACTGAGTTTCTTTCCATCGTTATATGTTGGTGGAGTGGAAGGCTCTTTGTATCTATCTACTACCGATTTCCAAACATCAAATCTATGTGCTTGTACATAATTTTCATTCTTATGCTCCAGAAGACATAGTTATATCCATCAAATTGTGGTACTCCAATATTAGCATATTCCATGATCTTCCTTCCAATTGTTAAACTATTTTCTTTGAAGTACTTTCTCTGATACCAATTGTTGGAATACTGAGAGGGCGGGGGTGGCTGGGTGAATCAATATTAGAAATTTTTACCACTTTCAACCACAACATATAAACTTCAACTTTATCAACAATATATCATTTATGATTGCATTCAATATATCATAAGCATATAAACATAAGTAGTACAACTCAACAATATCACATAAAATACACAATACACCATAATTTACGTGGAAACCCAAATGGGATAAAACCATGGAATGCTTGCTTATATATATATAAGCAACTTCCAAATTCTCCAACACAAATTAAAATGAAGCACCAACCCTCTGATTTACAGCTACCAACCTGAAGGAAGCTACAACTCCCTAAATTATCCACCTATAACTGGAAGGAGGCTCCAACCCCCTAGTTTACAAGCTCCAAATTGAAGGAAGATCCAACTCCTTGTATTCTCTGGCTCCAACCAGAGGGAGGCTATGACCCCCTGATTTACAAGCACCAACCTGAAAATGCCAAGACACAGGCTAGAATAAAATTGGTGAGTATTGTTGAACAAGTAAATCTCTCCTTATTGTCCAAAATAGATCCTAAATGTTTTACAGTGTTGATCAGCATTGGGTTATTGTTATGGAATAAGAACTAAATCATATTGAGAATCAAACATGGGATCTTTTCCCAAGACCTAAAAATAAAAATGTGATTGGTACAAAATGGGTATTCAGAAATAAGTTAAATGGAGATGGGAAAGTAGTGAGAAATAAAGCGAGTTTGGTTTGTAAAGGGTATGCTCAAGTAGAAGGGATTGACTTTGAATAAAACTTTTCTCCTATTGCAAGATTAGAAGCCATTAGAATGTTTTTGGCATTTGCAAGATTTAAGAATTTTAAAGTATATCATATGGATGTCAAGTTAGCATTCTTGAATGGAAATTTAGAGGAATAATTGTACATTGAACATCTTGAAGGTTTCATGTCATCAGAAAATGAAGATTATGTTTGTAGGGTGAAAAAAGCACTTTATGGATTAAAGCAATCTCCTAGGGCATGGTATTCAAGACTAGATAAGAACTTACAACAAGAAGGTTTCAAAAGAGGAACAACATAGAACAATATTGACGTAAGGATAAGCAATGCAGACCTGCTAATTATTGTGGTGGATGTGGATGATATCATTTTTGTAAGTAATGTTGATCAAATGAGCCAAAACTTTGCTAAAGAAATACAAAAATAATTTGAGATGTCCATGCTTGGAGAATTTTCATTCTTCCTAGGACTATATATTACTCAAAACAACAAAGGAGTATTCATTTCTCAGACTAAATATATCAAAGAGATGTTAAAGAAGTTTGAAATGGAAGACTGTAAACCTATCAACACATGCATGATCATTGGTTGTAAGTTGAGTAAAGAAGATGAATCAAAGGAAGAAAATCAAACTTTGTACAGACCAATGATATGTATCCTTATGTATGTGACAACTTCAAGACTAGATATTATGTACGTAGTAGGGTTAGTTGTAAGGTTTCAAGTTGCACTAAAGGAAACACACGTGCAAGAAGTAAAAATAATATTACGATATCTGAAAGGCACATTGGAATTTGGTTTATCATATCCCACAAGAATAAACTTTTCTTTGAAATATTACACAAATGTAGATTGGATAGGTGATGTGGATGACAGAAAAAACACCAGTTGTGTAGAATTCTTTTTGGGAAATAGTCTAGTGTTAGCGCAAGTTTGATCAGACCAGGGTCCTTCTTAGGTTACCAAAAAAAGGTACCGATTAGTCTAGAGCACTGGAATTTTCATATCCTCCGAAGAGAAGAAGTTTCACCCGAAGTGTTGATGGGACAAACAGATAGGGAAGGGCAAGGAAAAGACTTAGGAGGATTCATAGAACCTTCACTATTCATCTTGATCTTCCACAAGACATCTAACTACCAAACAGATCTGAACTCATGTGTTCAATAACTGAACCTACTTATGTTGTAGAAAAGAAATTAACCACAGAGACATCATGTGGAACTTATAAACCATAAAGAAGTACTATAACACATGAGTAAAACACAGAAAGACACAACATATTTTGAAAATTTAGATCCTTCTTCATATTATCTTCAGAATCTTTCTTCATTTACAAGCTCAGAGACATATAGTAGTTCTTTGTTACATACTCCTAGCTTTGGACTTATGTCACAGAGCTACAACTCTCAAAATGGTGTACAGATTACATTCCATACTCTTGGATTTGACCTCTCAGTCACATACAATAACTATGACATCAACCTAATATTAAGGGAAATATCAAATTGAAAACAATCGCAATTCATCCGAACCAACAACTAACAAATAACCCCTTTACAATCATATTTCTCCCTATATATAAACTAAGTTGTGTCTTTTGTCTTGGTTCACATGCTTTCTTGTTCTGTTTCAACTGCTTTTTCTTTGCTGGCGTTGCGCTGTGCTTTTCGCAACTGATTTCTGTTTCTTTTTCTTACTTTGTTGTCCATCTTCTTCTGGAGCTTGCACAACTTGTACTCAAACAAAACTTGCACAATTCCTTATCCAAAAAATGAAGGGCCCAATAAGCTCTAACCACAAACCTTGACTTGCCCTCAACTCAAGTGCTCGATTCTTTCACAGCTTCCAGGAGAAAATGTTGTTTTCCCTTGTCCTCTAGTTCCTCTTCCTTTTTCTCTTCTGCTTGTGCTTTCTCTTATTTTTCCTCTTCAAATGAAGGGCCCAAATATGGGACCAACTCCAAGGCCTCCTTCCTCACTTGTTGAAATCTTCCAACATTATCCTCCCACTTTCTATCAAGGAGTGATGCCTCTTCTATGAACTATTGTGTCGCCTCTGTACTAAACCCCTTTGGCTTGGATACGACCAATGAGTTCCACTCATAATCTATTGTTGCATAAAATTGATGCATCTACATGTACACTTTCTGAATGATAGGTCGAAAGTCACGCAACTCCTTCTTTGCTATGGATTGCACCTCGAATAAGGTGTTCAGTTAGTTGTCCTCTTGTTGGATCTGGTCGAACTTCTATTGTTGCTCTAGTGGATCCATCGTGGCCACAACTTCTTCATTAAACACTTGGATTTTGGTGCGCACATCCTCCAAGACCTGGTTTCTTCTAGCGATGATGCCCATCCAATCGCTGACTTCCCTGAAAATATTTTTGCACTCAATTGTGTGCTTATGTAGTGTTGCTCAGTCATTGTTTCCTTGCAATATTATCTTCTCCATCTTCTCCTGCAGCTTCTCAAGCTGTTGTTTTGTTTCTTGATGAGTTTTTCGCAACCACACTTCCATATGTTCATCATGAATGGCTAGTTGTGTCCATGATCCTTGGAGCATCTCAATCTGATGCTCTGACTCTCCTACATTACTGGCTTCGGGAAGTTGGGGTGTGACCTTCTAAATTTTTTCCCAGGCTTGAGCAATCCTTTCCTGCACTCTTTCCATTCTATGCTCAGCCTAGATCGTTTCATCCGCTTCTTGTGTCCTACATGCTTGCACAAGGAGCACTTCATCCCTTGCGTATTTGGAAGACCTCTCGACCTGTTGAAGCCTCTACTCTAGTTGATCACTGGATGCTCTAATCATTCCAACCAAGAGTGTCATTGGCCACTGTGCAAGGTCAGCAAGAGATGGTACTACGTCATTGGGTGATCGATTATGCAGTGGAATTCCACTGGCCACTGAGTTTTTTGAGGGAGTCTCTACTTCCTCCTCCCCCGCGGATGGTCCTGGCATCAGCCTTAACCTCAACGTTGATGGAAAAAGTTTCATAACCTCTGTTCTAGCTAGGGAGAGTTGTAGCAACTCTGTGCATTGTTGAGGGTTTTGGAGAACCATCTCCATCTATTGCTCTAGTTCCTTCTGAACCTTTGGTATCTCCTCCCCTTTACTTGTGTCGGCTCCCTACGTTGTGCTTCCTTGGCCACCCTCAACATTGGCCATTGAGGGGATGTGTTGGGTACTTTGATCTTGCGAATCCTATATGGTTTGGGTGTCCTTTTCCAGCACAAAAGGCACAATATGTTGGTCCTCGGTGTCCTTCGGACCAGTCAGCTATAGGATTTTCTCTGGTACTTCGGGGTTTGGACCAGAAACTTCTGGTCTCGTCTCAAGCAACTCCTGTGTTTTTTCTAGGAGTTATTTCTCTACTTTCTTTGGGGGATCGAGCTGCATCAGCTCTAGATCTGTGGTTTGGGGTGGACTGGTGGTTTCTAGGGGTGGCGACTGGGGTTGTGGTGATGGGGGTTTCCTAGTGATGATGGTGGATGGAAGGATGTCAGGCTCAGGGTCATCATTAATATATATGATGGGGGTTTCTCTGACTGTTGGGCGGGTGTGGGGGATGGTTGATGCAATGGGTTGGGAGTTCAAAACTTTACTCGGCGAGACCTTGGTTCTGAGCTTGTTTTCCACTGGTTCTGCACTGAACACAACACTCATAATCTTGTTGACATCTGCACCTATCAACACAACTTCATCTGGTAGTGGATGTAATACCGACAACATTCTTTTCTTACGCTCCAATGGCTATCTCTCGTCTTCCTCATCAAAGTCCGACTGTGTCAGAGCTTCTTTCTTCTGCGAATCTGAGCCTGTGCTTGGTCCTACCCCTGCTTCTTTTCCTTTCTTCTTCAAAAGCTTGGTTGGTAGAATATAGTGCATCCCCAACTTGCACAGGTTGCGTTTAACTCCTGACCATGAAATTACCTTTTTTTTTAAGGCCTCCTCGTCTAGGTAGAACGACAACATCATCTAGTGGAAATCCTCCTTGTTAGAATGCCTTAGCCATATGAATGTATGATGTCGGTTCATATTGAAAGAAATGTTCCTCATGTTGCAGTTTAGGAGCTCCTGTGGAATGCGCAGCCTCTGTGTTGCATATATAAGCCCATTGTACCACTTAGAGAACGTTGCGGTGTTGAAAGTTGTATTCTTCAAATCCATCATGGAATGTTAGGGCTCAAACATCTTCGCAAGGCGCCCCTTGTCTTCTAGTGCTAACGGTCTTCCCACAGGTGGCTTCCACTTGAACATCATGAATTCCATCAACAAATATCCTTAGTTGAAGGTTCCTCCCTTCTCCTAGGCTTCCTCGTAAGCCACTAGTATTTCATCCAACAAGTAACTACACCAGTTGAATACAGTGCCATTGGCGCAAAAGTCCGCTACTGATAATGCATCTAGCATGCATTCACCCTTGTAATATGACCTCATAACCTTGTTGGCTATGATGTAACAACCATTCTTGACTATCTCTGGTAGTATGGAGTCAATTTTTGTTGTGTGCCCCCCCCTCTGAGTGAGGAATATTTCATAGAGGATGGGATCTCCTTTCTTTTTGTCATGCTTACCAAGACTCTAGAATCCCTTCACAACATCCTCACCTTTGAGGGACAGTCCAATAAGTTGATGGATGTATTCAACATGGATTTGGTACCGCCTATACAACCAAAGAATTCAGTCATGCACCCTGCTAATAAGTAATTTGATGTACCTCCCAACATCTCTAGTGGTATCGAATACTGGCAAGTCTCTGAGGTTCATGATAATCGAATTGAATAGGTTGATAAATTCTAGTTTTGGCACGAATTGCATGCCTCCCAACTCATCTGGAGCTATATCCCAGAAGATGTCTATGTTCATCTGGGGGAACAATACTGGATATGTTAAGTCAAGATCAAGGAGATTGACCTGCTCCACCTTTCCCTTGAGATCACCCATGACCTCAACTTGGGGGTCTCAGGGCTCGTCTAGTACTGCATCTTTAGACATGGCACTTCGGCTTCCTATAGCTCTTGGAATTGTGGATTCTTATTTATCACAACTTCTGTGACAAGCTAAGGATTAAGGATCATGACTACTGGTTTCTCAACTGCACAGGCTTTCTTTCTCTACAGAATTTGTAAATTTCTAAGTTGTTTGAAAAAAATGTGTTTTACAACAAGTTCTCATAGCCTTATACTCGGCTTAGTGGGAAATTTTAGCAACAATTTTTTTTCATCATGACCATATGGATGCAACTTGAATCCGAGTTGTCTGATGGGACGGGTTGACGGGGTAAATCCTATCGAATGATTCTGGCATTTTCTTATGCGATTTGGATAGGGACGTGTCCAGTTTAGACCTTTCCATTTGATGTGTGGGAATCCTAATGCGAATACCGATGGCATCTTCACATATCACGGATTTATGTCTTAACTGAATTTAGATGGGGTACCACAATGAAAATAAATGTTGTGACTATATTGGATTCGTGTGGCACATGGACTCAGATCATATTTAGATTCATTCTCCCTCCGAACACAAAGGGATCCCCATCATATTAATGATTGTTATTAATGGATTCTTTACACTCCTAATCCTGCACTGCTGATTCATCCATTCTGCATCAACCAACACTTAAACAAAAAATGAACTATGTGTTGCGGCACAACACTTCGCACATAGTCTTTATTAATTGAATTTACAAAAATTTTAGAAAACTCAAATCTAACTATTATGCATTCTCCTTCAGACTAAAGAAACAATCCTTTTAGTTCAGTTCTGAGATATATAGGGTTTCAGGCGAGAACCATTCACCCATCTTGGCTGCAACATACCATCCAGTTGTGCATGTCTGACTGCTCCTAAAGGTTAGATCTCCGCAATTATAAATGGTCCCAACCAATGCATGTGAAACTTGCTAGGATGCTTCTAGTACCGACTATCATAGAGTAGAACTTTGTCTCCTTGCACAAATAATTTAGTTTTAATGTGCCTTTCATGCCAAGCCTTTTGTCTTGCTTTTTCAACCGACTAATGGAAGTCTACTAAAAACCTGGTCTCTTCGAGTTATTGTAACTCCATAAGTCTTTGTGCAACTGATTCTTCCTCCGACATATGTGTGATTTGTACAATGTACAAACTTGGAGTGATGAATTCTGTAGGCACCACTGCCTCTTTCCCATAAACTAGCTAGAATGATGTGTACCAGTGGAGTTTCTTTGTGGTTGTCCTGTAAGCCCATAGTACTACTGAAACTATTTCATCCTAATCTTTCCTATTTGCGCAATAGACCTTTGTTAACCCTCTCTCTAGAATCTTGTTGAATGCTTCTACTGTTCCATTGGCCTACAGGTGATAGGGGTTTCTTTTGTGATGTTGGATCAAAAACTCTGTTGTAAGATTTGCTATAGTGCTACTAATGAAATGAGCTCCCTGATCACTGGTTAGGCTCCTAGGACATCCAAATCGAGTGATAATATTCTCAAAAATGAACCTAGCAATAGTATCGGTCGAACAATCCTGAACATTTGTTGCCTCAACCCAATGTGTAAGGTAGTTAGTTGCAGTAATGATGTATCTAACCTTTGACTTCTTGGTTGTGGGGTTGATCGATCCAATGAAGTCAATTTCCCACTTCTCAAATGCCTGTAGAGATCGAACTGGTTGAAGTGGTAATTCATCTTGTTGTGACAACTTACCCACTCATGTGGGTAAGTTGATCTAGCATATACCTTTGCATCTTTGAAGAGAGTTTCCCACCAAATTCTAGCTTGGAGAACTTTTTGTGCAGTGGCCTTCCCTCCTACATGACCTTCTGCAACTCCATTGTGGAATTCCTAGAGTATATCATGTCTTTCATGATCTAGGACACAGCTTCTAAGAATACTATCTATTCCTAGTTCATACAACTGTCCAACAATCAACTGGTAATCTGTTGCTCTAACAAACATATGGCATTTTTGGGTTGTGAAATATGTTTTTGGGCAGGCCCCTATACTTAAGAATACTAATATGTCCTCCAGGTACTTTGGTATAGCCTCAACCCAAAACAAGTCTGCATCTGGGAGCTAATCTTCAACTTCTCTACCACTTTCCCTTGACTCTAATATAGACAAGTGAGCAGGTCCTACGTTGCATATTCCATGCTAAACAATTACTTCAAAAGAAAATTCCTGATATAATAGAAACCATCTACAAATTCTCCCTTCCAACATAGGTTTGTTAACTAGATATTTCAATGCAGAATGATCAGTAAAGAACTTAAAATGAGAACCTAACAAATAATGTCTAAATTTCTGCAAAGCATAGATCATGGATAAACCCTCCCTTTCTGTCATTGTGTAGTTTCTCTCATCTTGTGAAAACTTCTAACTCGCAAAATATATAGGATGATCCATGGCTCCATATCCAAGTTGTGCTAAGATAGCTCCTAAGGTAATTCCTAAAGCATCTACATGGATGTGAAATTCATTTTCCCAGTTTGGGAATATCAGAATCGTTGTTGTGTTGAGCTTCTCCTTTAGGGTCTTGAATTCTTTATCACATTCTAGAGTCCATTGGAAAATTTCACCCTTTTTCAGTAGATTTTCTAGAAGTGCAGTAATGTTTGCATATCTTTTGATGAACCTGTGATAGTACCCTATGTGTCCTAGCATGGAGCACAGTTTCTTAACACTCGTAGGTGGTGGCATATTCAAAATAACCACAACTTTGGCTGGGTCTACCAATACTCCTTCTCAACATACTATGTGTCCCAACAAATTCCCATGTGGTACACAGAAGATACACTTTCTGAGATTCAATGATATCTGCAATTCTCTGCATCTTTCAAACATCAACGTAACAATGCTACATGTTCCTTAAGTAGAGTGTATATCATTGTTGAGTCCCTATTTTGACATAGATAATGCCCTATATTACCCTGTATCTAAGCCCTTTTTGCCTATGTTATAAGCATATACTAGACTACTCCCTCCCAAAACACATACCTAATAGTTGTGTTCATGTTCACAAGAGGTAATTGATGATTTAAAGCATGCTTGTTTAACTGTCTTAAATTAATTCGATTAAAGTGTTTTATTTTGTATAGTCCTAATGGTTTGATTTATGAGTAGTCTATCCGACACTAACATACACCATGAAATACGGTACCAAATCCATTCTAGTACCCAAGGCAGCTTTGATCTGATACCAAATCCATTCTGGTACCAAGTCGTGCACTATTTCGATACTACCTTCTCTGCATCCATTCCGGTACCAGACTCGTGACTGTGTGCAATCTGGTACCAGAGCCTCTGTTTCCAGAATGTGCCAGTTGGACCAGAATGATGGTGAAGATTTTGAGAATACAGTTGAATAGAAGTGCCCAAATAAAATTTTTAAGTTGCAAGAGATTCCATCGCTCATGCACTTCGTGTCATGAGGATGGAGTCGATTCCTAAAAATTCGATGTAAATCTTAATTGTAAAATTTCTCAAACTGTTTAATTCTTATCCATAGATATTGATAGTATCAGCTTACCTTATATAAGTAATGTTGTATATATGATAGTTAGTGGATGATAAGGAATGTAATGAAGTATACTGTCAGAACCATACGATACCTGTCATTTTCATGTATGAAGTAAAAGACTGTTGATCCAATTTACCAGTTGAATTAATGCAAAAGATCTTTTATGTCAATTCTTAAATGTGAGTGAAAATTTTTAGTCTGTCACTTTCTTAAGAGGTTCCTTAATGGTTCAGCAAGGGCCCACCACCCCAACTAAGTTAAACCTCCTTGTATATATTCTATGTGTTTGTGTGGATATTTTACAGCAGTGTGTGTGTGTGATTGATCTTTAATTTATTTTCGGAGTTTAGCATTGAGTTAATCGTTTTGGATTGGTGTGAATAAGCAGGTGTTAGATCGAATAGACATTTCATTCTCAGATGTCGAAGATGGTTATTTAATTATTTGAAGCATGGACTGATATCTTGAGCTTATGATTGCAGTATATTTAGTGTATCAAGGAATCATAAGACTTTATATCTCATGTTCATGATCTGTAATAAAGTCTCTCAGTTATACTAGATATTCCTTGTGTTGGTTTGATTGAATAACATGAAGCTAGAGTTGGTTTTGATTTCAAGAGTGATTGGAATTGATTGCTAGTTACTATTTTGATTGCTATAGGAGACAAGATTCTTAAGTTCATCCCTTTAATTCATGAGCCTGAAATGAACAGACTTGTTTCTTTAGGACAACATCTCTTTGATCGGTTGTTTGTTTAAGTTTCATTATTAGTTTTCTCTTCTAAGTTCGAAGATATTTGAAGTATTTAGAAATCTTAGAGACGGAATTTTTATGTTATTAATTATTTCCTATATGCAACAAACTTAGGTAGGTTACCTATTCTCGTCATATACAGTGCAACAACTCTTTTGATTATGAATCTTGGATTGACATTTAAATGAGTGTAAGATATATATTGAACATATTTATACACCAACATTTTGGCTCTATTGTCGAGGAGTTGTAAAGGGTAATAGGTAGCATTTTGAGTTTTTGATTAGTTTGATGAAGTATTGGATTGGATTTGAGGATAATCTGAGGGTGGAGAGAAGACGGTAAGACGAAAGGTAAGAACCTGTGCATCCACTTTGGTGGGGTTTCTCCAAAGTCAGATTGTCCTCCTACCTTTAATTAAGAATCTATGTTTTTCATTCATTTCATTTAAATTTATTTTATGAGTAGGTATAGGGATAATAAAGGTAGATTTATTTCTCCTAAAATCTCAGAAAATCTAGAAAAGAAAACAACAACAACAAAAAAAACCCTTATACTAATTCATCGAAAATTTGTGCAGGAAAAATTCTCACAGGAGAGAGCTCAAAGGTAGCAATTGTAACAACAACAAAGGGCACTAAATATGAATCCACTGTTCATATTGAAGACATAAGACAACAAGAAAGAGAGGAAGCACTGGCGACCCCATCCAAAGGAGAAACTGGAAAATAAACAGAGGTAGTAATAGAAGAGGTTTCATCCATTGTTGGAAGGCCACACAAAACCTTGGAACAACTAGAGATACCAAGTAACCCAGTGGTGGAACCATCACTCAGTGGAGAAAATTCACCACCTCCCTACAGGTTGCTTGGAGACATGGCAGAAGAAGAGGGAAACATAGTTAATGAAATAGAGACATTTGGATTCCCCATATTGGATATCACTAAAGATGTTTCTATGAATAACATTCCATTATCTTCACTTTCTCATTAATGAGGTATGTCGACAGAAGACCCTGACTCATTTTTATTTGAATTTGACATATTGTGTAGGAGCTATAACTACACAGATAATGCTAAAAAATTAAAACTTTTCCCAACTACACTAAAAGATTCAGCACTAAGGTGGTTCATGAGCTTAGGGGAACACACCATTTTGTCTTGGGATGGTATCAAGGAGACCTTCCTCCTGAAATACCAAGATTATTGCAAACCTAGGGATGTTAGGAATGATATATTCAAAATGCAGCAATTTGAAGAAGAAAGCTTAGAAGACTACCTAGAAAGGTTCTTATACAATTACCAAAAAACTAAGCAATTTTCCTTAGATACAACTACAGCTAGGATTGTCTTTCTAAAGGGTGTGAGGGATGATTGCATTGAAGTGTTAAACCTCATGAGTTATGGGGACATATACCAAAATCCATTTGCAGACATAGCAGAGTATTGTAAAAGATACTCTCACAGCCAAGCTAAAACGAGTAAAAGTATAAGGGACCCTACCAATAGAATTGTTAAACCCACATCTGGAGGTGTCACTAGGATTGAACTAGAAAATATATTAGAAAAATTTAAAATAGATATCCTAAACACCATTAGTTCCCAACTAGACACCATGAAAATTAAAAGAAAACAAGAGGAAGAAAATGTTTCATTAGCAATTTTCTGTCATCAGTGTAGGAGGAAACACCCTGAAAAGGAATTCCCCCTTAATGTTATTGAAAAATGTGGTCTCTGTACAGAGGACCATCCTACTAACGAATAACCTTCTCTACCCAGAATCAAGGCCATGTTCAAGGGAGGAGGGTAACCTGAGACATCCTACCCCCCTAGGAGACCATGGAGACAACAAAACCCTAGCATGTTTGTAGACCCAATCACACAGTACCCCCAACAGCAATGGGTACCCCCCATGTATTATCCTCAGTGGTTGACACAACCCCAACCTTGGCAAAAAGGATGGAGAGGACCTGTATATGGTAATGTTCCCTTCCAACCAACAAATTTTCCCACCTATCCACAATATCCTTCAAATATTTCACAGCTACTTCCAGGATTTAACCCCCCTTCTCTTCTTCCGCCCCCACAATTACAACAACAACTCACACTACCCATGATCCCAAATATGCAGAAACCAATGCAAGTTGCACCCATCCAAAACCCTCCTCAGCCTACCCCTATTCCTACACAACCTATCCCTAACCCAAATAATAGGCCAACACAACCTATACAAAATGTTGAAGTACAAACCTTCCCCACATATGTAATAATGCCAGCTCCATTTGATGGAATTGAATTAAGATCAGGAAGGGTTGTAAACAAAACAAATCCCACTATGGTCATCCAAGAAGGACAAGTACATAATCACACAAATCAAGAAGAACAAATAGATGTCCAAACAATTCAAAGAGAAGAACAAATTACTAATCCATTGAACGAGGAAAGAAACACCCCAATACAACAAGAAATTCCTTCTCCCAACTCCCTTGTAGCAGAAACACCTCATAAAATGAATCCTCCTTACCCAGAAAGGTTGCTCATAAAGAAAACTAAGGAACCTCTAAAACATAATCTAGAGACTGAACTCCGAAACATATGTGTAAAGATCCCACTACTACAGGCCATTAAAGACATACCTATCTATGCTAAAATTGTAAGGGACCTTTGCATTAAAAAGCTAGGGAAAAAGAGGAAGGAACCTCCTGTCATACGAGTGGTAGGGAA
>JASDQU010013881.1:85396-123148 GCA_032191745.1 Picea mariana | reverse complement strand
ACATAATCTAGAGACTGAACTCCGAAACATATGTGTAAAGATCCCACTACTACAGGCCATTAAAGACATACCTATCTATGCTAAAATTGTAAGGGACCTTTGCATTAAAAAGCTAGGGAAAAAGAGGAAGGAACCTCCTGTCATACGAGTGGTAGGGAAGCTATCTGAATTTATAACAGAAATTCCATCTAAGTATAGTGATCCAGGGAACTCAGTGGTAACTATAGAAATCAATGGTGTTGCCTTACCTAACACATTGATTGATCTAGGGGAAAAAATAAATGTGATGTCAGTAAACACTATGAAAGAACTACAACTAAACCACCTAAGACCAACACAAACTTTGTTGGAGATTGTAGATAAATCAGTCATCACCCCAACAGGAAGTTTAGATGATATAACAGTGACATTGGCCTCTTGGGAATACCCTATGGATTTCTTAGTAATCCATCCCAAATCCCCTANCAGTGGTACTCGGCCGAACTTGGTTGGCCACTGTTGATGCATTCGTCGGTTGTCGATCTGGAGAAATGACAATTTCCAATGGCACTCAAAGTCAGAAACTTATCCTTTTCCCCCTCGCCCAACCATCCACTGAAGTTCCTCTCTGGTTGGAGAATCCCTATGGGGAGGAGGACTGTACTCAACCCTTGTTGACACTTGAACAAGTAAAAGGAGTACAAGAGCACTCTGAAGAACAAATCCTAAGTCTATTCTTGGTTGCTTCGGCATGCATTGACTGTCCTCAATCTTTCCCTAACTACACACACATCTTTAGCCATGAATTTCAAGAAATTTGGAACCCTTCCACTTCTACAATAGTCATTTTTTTGCAAGTAGAAGAAGGGAAAGAATCAGTTGTTCAATCTGTTGAAATCAGTACTGGAAAGTCCTTATATATCAATGCTAGCCTATAATCTAATTAGCAACAAAAGTTGATACAAATGATTCAAGGGCAATCAGATGTGTTTGCATGGGATTACTCTGACATGAAAGGGATCCACCCAGACACCTGTATGCATCATATTTACACTAATGATCAGATTAGACCTGTCAGGTAGCCCCAAAGAAGAATGAACCCAGCCTTGAAAGATATAGTAAAAGTAGAACTCCAAAAACTCCTACAAGCCAATTTAATTTACCCTATATCAGATAGAAAGTGGGTCTCCCCATTAGTTATTGTACCAAAGAAAAATGGGAAATGGAGGATTTGTGTGGAATTTCAAGAATTAAACAAGGCCACCTATAGGGAATGCTTCCCTTTGCCTTTCATAGATCAGGTCTTAGAAACTTTGTCTGGGAAGAGGTACTTTTCTTTCCTGGATGGGTTTAGTGGTTACAACCAAATACAAATTTCACCAGAAGATCAAGATAAGACCACATTCAAGTGTCCTTGGGGAACCTATGCCTATAGGGTTCTCCCCTTTGGGTTATGTAATGCCCCTGCTACCTTTCAAAGGGTTGTCTTGGCTATTTTCTCCAATTTAACCAACGATTGTGTGGAAGTCTACATGGATGATTTCACGGTATATGGGGATGATTTCCAATAGACATTGGATAATTTAGAGAAGGTACTGGTTAGGTGTAAAGAGACCAACCTCTCACTCAGTCACAAAAAATCGAGAATGATGCTCATGGAAGTAATTTTTCTAGGTCACCACATCTCTGGTACAGGAATAAGAGTAGACCCTATCAAGATCGACATTATTTCCCAAATCAAGATCCCTAGCTCACAAAAGGAAATCAAAAGTTTCTTAGGGAATGTTGGCTACTATAGGAGGTTTATTCAAAATTTTACAAATCTAGCTGCCCCCTTTTTCAAAATTATAACAAAAGATGTTGAATTATGTTGGGATGAGCAATCCCAAATCTCCTTTCAAATCTTAAAAACAAAACTTTCAAGTGCCCCTACTTTGAGAGGTCCAAACTAGTCTCTTCCTTTCCATATTTGCACAGATGCCTCAGATACCGCTTTGGGAGCTATATTAGGACAAAGGGAAGGGAATATTCCTTATGCTATATACTTTGTTAGCAAGAAAATCTCACCTATTGAAGCAAACTATACTATCATAGAAAAATAATTTTTATCAGTAGCACATGCCATCAACAAGTTTAGACACTATATCACAAGATACAAAGTTTTTGTGCACACTGACCACTCAGATATCATATTTCTAATGAACAAACCTGTTACAAATGATAGAGTGACTAGATGGTTGTTGTTACTACAAGAATTCAATATTACTATCATAGATAGGCCTGGGAGAGACAACTTGGTTGCTGATTTCTTGTCTAGACTTATTCATACAGGTGACAATACTCCAGTAGATGATGATTTTCTGGATGAGAATTTATTTTCCATTTCTACTTATACCCCTTGGTATGCAGACGTAGCCAACTATCTGGTAACCAGGAAGCTACCTCAAAGTATGACATCCAAAGAAAAACAAAGAATTATTCAACTAAGTGCCAACTATATGTGGCATGAGGATACCCTATACCGAACTGGACCTGATTTGGTAATCAAAAAATGTGTTTGGGAAGATGAAATGCAGGATATCTTCAGAGCCTGCCATGATGGCCCATGTGGAGGCCATTTTGATGACAAAAGGACAAATTACAAGATTCTACAGTCTGGCTATTATTGGCCAACCATCTTCAAGGATGCAAAGAAATACGTGGCCAGTTGTGATGATTGCCAAAGAATGGGAAATCCTACAGTAGTTGACGAAATGCCACTCCAAGCACAAGTAGTGATCGAACCCTTTTAAAAATGGGCCTTAGATTTTGTAGGAACTATCAATCCCATGTCCCGCAGGAAAAAGTACATATTAGTTTGCACAGACTATGTAACAAAATGGGTAGAAGCCAAGGATTTGTATTCAACCAATGAACAATTTGTTGTAGACTTTCTCTTTGAGGAAATATTCACTCATTTCAGGGTACCTCGGGAAATAGTCACTGACCAAGGGACACAATTCACCTCAAATTTGGTCAAGGCTCTTACTGAATAGTACAATATCAAACACAAAAAGTCTTCACCCTATCACCCCCAAGCCAATGGCCAAGTGGAATCAACCAACAAAGTGATAGAGGCCATCCTCACTAAGACTGTTCAGCTGCATCACAAAGACTGTTCAGCTGCATCACAAAGACTGGGCTAATAGGTTGCCCGAAGCCAAGCCTTGTGGGCCTATAGGACAGCTTGGAGAAATACAACAGGCCATACACCTTATGATTTGGTGTATGGGAAATAGGTACTACTGCCCATAGAGTTTCAGGTAAAAGCCTTCAGAACCACCATGCAATTAGGGATGGACCTGAACGAAGCTCAAAAATAGAGGCTATTACAATTAAATGAGCTTGATGAGATAAGATAGGATGCTCTACAATGAACCACCCTGATACAAGAGAAAAGGACCAAATGGCATGACAAGTACATTAAAAAGAAGTCCTTCCAGCCAGGTGATTGGGCCCTCCTATATGATAGCAGATTCAAAATTTTTAAAGGTAAATTGTCTACTAGATGGATGGGGCCCTATGAGGCTGATATAGTTTATAACAATGGTTTAGTAAGGATAAATACCATTGATGAAAATCATACTTCCCTTATTGTAAATGGGCATCGACTGAAGGTTTATCACAATCCTATGTCAAAGGAGGATTTTGTCAAAAATGTTCTTCAGAGTTCAGAAATGAAACTGATAAGCAAGAGGGTTTCTCCTCATGTTGACCTACCACAGTAAGTTCAATTGTATAAATTCATTTTTTGTACATAGGTGTGTCATTAGATGGATTTCTTCTTTATTTTTCTGATATAACTAACAAAAGAAAAAGAAAAAGAAAAAAAAAGGATTGGTTGTGTTCGCATGTAGATAAACAAATAAGGAGGACAACTACTAGATAGAGTCTTCTTTAAGTTTTTCAGATTCTTTAGAATTGAAACTATCAGCAAACAGGAACTGGCCCAAGCTCGAGAAAAATCCATGGGACAGTATAGAGAGTTTCCTTTAAGTTTTCCAGACTCTTTAAAAGTGAAAACATCGGCGAGCAGGAACTGGCTCGGGCTCGATAAAAATCCACAGGACAGTATAGAGAGTTTCCTTTAAGTTTTTTAGACTCTGTAAAATTGAAAATACCAGTGAGCATTAACTAATATGGGCTCGATAAAAATCCACAGAAAAGTAGTAGTTATGATTATTATTGTTATTGTAATAAAAGAGGAAATGCCAACAGAAGAGTGATCACGTTGGTTCTAAAAGAAAAGGGTTTTTTTCATCTCAGTAACTGGTCATTACAAAATACCCTCCTGTTACAGAGATTTCTGGCATCATTCCTCTACAAACTTTTGGTAAGTACATGGTTTTTTAGTCGAATTTGATCACAGAACACCAGCTATCCTACAAATCACTACCACCATAAACTGTGTCAAAGATTTTTCAAGCACCGGAAAAAATGTTCATCTCTATCTTATCTGGCACCAATGATCACCTCTATGTTCATCCGGTACCAAGGGCCACCCCTGCACCAAATCATCTCATTGTGCTTATCTGGTACTGGATCCCATCCGGTATAAAATAAGGGACCCTGTGTTATTTCGG
Source organism: Picea mariana (assembly GCA_032191745.1). Classification (NCBI taxonomy): domain Eukaryota; kingdom Viridiplantae; phylum Streptophyta; class Pinopsida; order Pinales; family Pinaceae; genus Picea; species Picea mariana. The sequence goes on along the minus strand of JASDQU010013881.1, from coordinate 118,547 downwards.
TACTAATTACAAATTCTACACACAGGTGATTCGGTACTCAGAAAAACCAGCACTTTGGTAATCCGGTACTCAAGTGATCCCATACTAATTTCAACTCTGCACACAGGTGATTTGGTACTTAGATGATCTGGTACTAGTAAGAATGTGATGGGTAACTTTCATCATGTTTCCAAGTTGTTGTCCAATTATTAGTGCTAAGACATACAGATTCAACATCTTTTTTCGTGTTATTTAAAGGAATTAGAGTAAATATGCATTTAGAACATATGATTGCTCTCAGATCATGACATACCCCTATTTTTTCACAAATCTTTGTAAATCCTTGACCACACTTTCGTAAAAATAAAATGTCCTACGAAATATCAAGAGTGCAAGATCATGATGTCTTTTACCAGATCAAATTCATACTCCCTCTGTCTATTCGGTAAATAAACCCCATAAACTTATGATTCGTTGTTGTACTATATGAAATGACATGAACCATGAATCATAGCATATCGAGTAATGATCCCAGCTGATTTCATATACAAGAGCCCTAATCATAATGACCACATCCTTCCATGAATATCGTCCGACACAAAGTTTCCCACGAATACGTAAACTGTTAGTGGAACTGACCTGCCTCACCATATCATCATGATTATTAACGTGACTATTGTAGTCTACACTTCCATTCATAAATGCTCCTCTAGATGGCTCTGCCATCTAGATGAGCGTTATTTACCGTTGCTATCACACCATCTACAGACATCATGTGCCTTCATATCCCTTGCATATTTTTCCCATCCGATACTCTATCATAGCCTACGTTTATCCGGTACTCAACCATCAACCCTCTGTCTGTGCTTCATCCACCCGAGATAATTGTTTAAGCTAACATGGGGGTCAACAGGCATGAGCCCATATTTCAAATATACAGAGAAACAACAGAATATCAGGCTTGCAAGAAAAAATATGAACAGGCAGGGTGGGTGCCATTCTTGGAGAATTTTAAAGGTGATCATGAGGGAATTTCTCTCATATTTGCACAGACATATGATGGAGAAAATGTGTAGTTTGGGAACATGAAGTTAACAATTACAGAAGCCATTATAGCAGAAGCTATGGGTCTCCCAATGGCTAGAGAAAAATACTTCAAGAGAGTGATCGTTGACAAAAATCTCTGTCAAAAATTCCCAAATCAGAACATCAAGACCCTGATTGGACCAAGGGTGTCCCTCGAAGCTACATCAAAGAGGAATATTGGAAGATGCTCATAAGTCTATAGAAATTCCTCACCTATGGGGGAAGGTATGCAGTGACCTTCATTTATCATTTAAATCTTTTATCACATTTCAAGGGAGGAGCACAAATTAATTTTCCCCACTTTCTATGGATGAGTTTAAAGAAAATGGCGAGAGGGGTGAGGTCAGTTTCCAAGAAACCTGAAACTAGTCTCCATCATCATGGTTTAATCAAACTTTTGGTTGTCCATGCTTTAAAAACACAAGGTGGTAGTTGGAAGCAGTTACTCCAACATAATTTCGCTCAAGAAAAATCCAAATCTGTTGAGACACAGGAGGCAGGGACACACCGTAAGGGTTCAAGAAGAAAGGAAACGAAAGATAGAAAGGTGACATCAAGAGGTAGAGAAGGCACTATTATGCCCAACTCATTTCATCCCATTGAGAAATCAGTGACAGACAAGTCTTTCGTAAGGGAACCTACTATATCGAGGAAGAAGACAACCACCCAATCCCATAAAGTAAGTCCTACCTCGGTTCAAAAGAGTAAAAGACAAAAAGAAGACTCGGATCTAGGAGGTCGATCAGACAGTGTTCCTGAAACAATCATGGATATGTCATTAGAACCAGCTAGCCAAATAGAGAAGATCCATGACCTCAACTTACAAAGAAAGAAAAAGTTTGTACAAGCTAAAGCGTCTAGCTCAGTCCTATGCCCTAAATACCAACTATCATAGAGTAAGAAATGAAAGAAGGAGGAGACAGATCAACACGATATTTTACATGAGGCAACTGTAAAATCCCCTTCGAAATCCCCTAAAGAATTGAAAAGTATTCTTGAAGCTACTCGGCCTTTCCAAAAACTTGTTGGTGAATTGAAGGAAACCACTAAGGTGACAAGAAAAAATAAAAAGAAACTAGAAGGGAAGGAGGCACAAGTTCCAGAGCCTACNNTTGGCTAGCAGAAGAAAACCCCAGAATTCACAACTCAAGGCTGGAAGATAAAAGTCAAGTCGACACAGGAGGAACAGGTGTCCAGGCCTACCCCTGTCAGCAAATCTAAGAAAAGGAAACTGTTTGAAGAAACTCCTACCCTTGTCAGCAAGTCTAAGAAAGTCCCGCTTCCCATACGAAGGACCTCCAGAACTATGGCCAAGCAGGTGACAACTCCAAACACACCTTCTCCTCAAGGAGATTCCATGGATATTCCGAGTTCTCCAGAAAAAGGAAGTGGTTGTGGAGCCACCACAAGCAAAACAGAAGGGCTAGTAACAATAAGTGAGATAGAAGGGTTGGTAACAGAGAATTTGAGGGATTTGAGGAAAGGAAAACAAGCTCGAGAGGTGGTAAGTTAGGAAGCACTCACACCTAGCCCAAACAAGTCCCTGAGAAGACGAAAAATGATAATAAAGACTTTGAGGAGTTTGAGGAAAGAAAAAGAAGATCGAGAACTGGTAGCTAAGGAAACACTCACACCTAGCCCAGATAAGTCCCTGAACAAACAAAAATTGTTAACAGAGATTGAGATATCAAATCAAGAAGTTGAAGAATACAAAATATTGGACAAGCATATCAAGGCAGAGAATGGAGAATTGAAGGAACAACATGCAGAGGTCTCTGTCAAACTTAACAAGGTCTTACGATTGATCAATTAAACTAGGGTGATTAAGAAGGAATTGAAGAGTGAAACTTTTGGTTTTAACATCCTGTGATCTGAGAAATAACAAAGAAGGGTCCAATTGTGTAGAAAGTTTTTGGGTATCAGTTTTTTGATAATATTGCATGAGGACATGCAACACCTTCAGCATGGGGGAAATGTTGAGTCCCTATTTTGACATAGATAATGCCCTATCTTACCCTGTATCTAAAACCTTTTTGCCTATGTTATAAGCCTATACTAGACTATTCCCTCCCAAAACACATACCTAATAGCTGTGTTCATGTTCACAAGAGGTAATTGATGATTTAAAGCATGTTTGTTTAACTTTCTTAAATTAATTCGATTAAAGTGTTTTATTTTGTATAGCCATAATGGTTTGATTTATGAGCAGTCTATCGAGCACTACCAGACACCGTGTAATACAGTACCAAATCCATTCTGGTACCCAAGGCAACTTTGATCCGATACCAAATCCATTCCGATACCAAGTTGTGCTCTATTCCGGTACTACCTGCTCTGCATCCATTTCGATACCAGACTCGCGACTGTCTGCAATCCGGTACCAAAACCTCTATTTTCAGAATGTGCTAGTTGGACCATAATGATGGTGAATATTTCGAGAAGACAGTTGAATAGAAGCGCCCAAATCATTTTTTTAAGTTGCAAGAGACTCCATCGCTCATGCACTTCATTTCATGAGGATGGAGTCGATTCCTAAAAATTCGATGTAAATCTTAATTGTAAAATTTCTCAAACTGTTTAATGCTTATCCATAGATATTGATAGGATCAGCTTACCTTATATAAGGAGTGTTGTATAGATGATGTTTAGTGGATGATAAGGAATGTAATGAAGTATACCGTCAGAACCATACGATACCTATCGTTTTCATGTATGAAGTAAAAGACGGTTGATCCAATTTACCAGTTGAATTAATGCAAAAGATCTTTTATGTCAATTCTTGAATGTGAGTGAAAATATTTAGTCTGTCACTTTCTTAAGAGGTTCTTTATTGGTTCGTCAAGGGCCCACCACCCCAACTAAGGTAAACCTCCTTGTATATGTTCTGTGTGTTTGTGTGGATATTTTACAGTAGTGTGTGTGTGTGATTGATCTTTAATTTATTTTCGGAGTTTAGCATTAAGTTAATCATTTTGGAATTGTGTGAATAAGTAGGTGTTAGATCAAATAGACATTTCATTCTTAGATGTTGAAGATTTCTATTTAATTATTTGAAGCATGGACTGATATCTTGAGTTTATGATTGCAGTAGATTTAGTGTATCAAGGAATCAAAAGACTTTATATCTCATATTCATGCTCTTTAATAAAGTCTCTCAGTTATACTGGATACTCCTTGTGTTGGTTTGATTGAATTACATGAAGCTGGAGTTGGTTTTGATTTCAAGAGTGATTGGAATTGATTGCTAGTTACTAATTTGATTGCTATAGGAGACAAGCTTCTTAAGTTCATCCCTTTAATTCATGAGCCTGAAATGAACAGACTTGTTTCTTTAGTACAACATCTCTTTGATTGGCTGTTTGTTGAAGTTTCATTATTAGTTTTCTCTTCTAAGTTCAAAGATATTTGAAGTATTTAGAAATCATAGAAACAAAGTTTTTATTTTATTAATTATTTCCTATATGCAACAGACTTAGGTAGGTTACCTGTTCTTGGTATATATAGTGCAACAACTCTTTTGATTACAAATCTCGGATTGACATTTAAATGAGTGTAAGATATATATTGAACATATTTATACACCAACAATCATCTAATCGTCCATATAGAATTCTATAAACTTGTGAATAAACTCTTTGAAATATGCTATTACAATCCTAGAGAAAACTGTAGGGGCGTTCTTCAAGACAAATTGCATCACATTGTATGCAAAAGATCCCCATTCTATTATGAATGTGGTCTTATTTTTGTCATCTTTGTAAATCCTTATGTGGTGGTACCCTGAATATCCATCTTTGAATGAGTACGCTTCCTTCCCCGCAACCTATTCTAGCACCTCATTGGTAAAAGGTGTTGGGAAAGGGTCATGCACATAGGAAGAGTTAAGGATTATATAGTCTACACAGACCCTAATATCCTTGTGCCTTTCTTTCTTTGAATGAGTATTGGGCTGAACCATTCTTCTTCTTCCATTGAAAAAATGAGTCTCGCTTCCATGATCTTGTCTATATTCTTATTAACCTTCTCATTTACTCTAGGGTTAAGATGGTATGGTCTATGCCTCATAAGCTTGGATCTTGGTTTCAATTCAATTTTTATTTCTCCCATAACTCCTTTGATTCCTTTCAACTATGAAAACATCTTTGGGAACAAATCCTCATATTCCCACAGTAGAATTTGTATTTCTTGACTAGTTTGCTCATTCTAGTAGTCTCCCTCCATAGATATCTTATGTTGATATGTGGTCCCTATATTGACTTTGTGCACTTTTAATGGGTGATTGTAGGAACTAACAATCTAACTGGGTATGGTGTTCTGAATTTCTCTATTCCCTTCTGTCTCTTTAATGTCTAGGTTCCTCAATTCCTCTAAGCCATCTGGGCTTTCTGAGTCCCTGGTAATATTATAGAATTCTATATGATTCTTTGTGGAGGGTACATGAAGGTTAGTCTGAATTTCTTGGCTATGATTTGGACATACCACTAGGTTTGATTTCTGATTACTATTATCTGTAAAAAGAAAATCTTTAATCTTTTGCAGGACCACTTTAAGCTCAGGGTACTTAATTGTAAACGAGAAGTCCTCACAAAAATGAGCTTCCAATATTTTCCAGTGACTGGTCCATCTTCTGGTTTTCTCATGTATGAACCAAGCTTTTAGGATTGGACCTAGGGAGTGGGGAAATACCTGAACCTAGAAGCGAGAGGGTATTTACGCAACTTTCCACTATGTTACACAATGTTCAATATGTGCCCTAAGATTAGATTCTCCATTGAACAGTTGCACAACTTACAAATCCATCTGCATCTCTGATTCCAACTGCTCCTTATTCTGAAACCTATACTTGATAGCTTGCTTTACATCGTCCCAATTTCTAAGTAAGGATTTATGATTAGCCCACCATCTAGCAAGGGTCTCCTAAAAGGATACATCTAGTACTCAGATTCTTTGATCCTCTACTACCTTTTCTTCCATTCTTAGAAGAAAATTGTCAAGTCCTGAGTTGCCATCATATATTGGGTTTTCTCTAACTTTGGTCCCAACCCATATAGTTTCTCTAAAAGGTGCGCATCTCCTTGAGACTGTTTCGTACGAGCCTTGCTGCCAACTGTCAAAAGCCAATTTTGAATATCCGTCCACTGATTGTATACTCCTCCAACTTAATGATCCATCAACAGTAAGATTTATATAATCATCATTTGTTCCTACTGTTACAATGTACAACTAATCCAAGTCTTCTCCCTCCATGTTATTGTTTGTTGGCTCTGCATATCTGGGTCCTACATATGGATCCAAGGGTTGAACTACCTTGATTCCATCAGCCTCAAAGGTCATGGTGTATTTCTTTATGTCGATTACTGCATAGTTGTCATAGGCCCAATCAATGCCAAGTAATGCAGGGTAAGGGTCACTATCCCCCATGATTTTAGTCACTTCAAAGTTAGCGACGATCTTCAATCCTGCAACATCTATTTCCACGCTTTCCAGTCTTCCTATTGGGAAAATACAATATTGGTTGGCCATTCTTAACTGAATTGGGGAATATATTAGCCTAGGTTTTCCTAAGGCTTCCCAGGTCTTCTTCGACAGAATGTTCACATTGGATCCTAGATCCAACATGACATCATTAATCTCAAATTCATCTAACTAGGCTACTAGTCTGAATTCTTTTCCAGATCGTACTTTTCTTCTTTGCACTCTCTGAGTAATTTTCTCCGGAAGGTTAGCCCTTATTCCTCCTTCAATGGGTTCTTCATTCCCTAAAACTAGGTATAGCGCATTGCACAACTTCTCTGTTAATTGGTCATTCCTAAGAATGTCAGAAAATAATTGAAACCAAAGGTCGACTACATTTTGAGGTTTCTCAAGTTGTCTTGGTGTGACTACAAGGTTTCTAGGTGTAGGGGGTGAAGCAAGGGCTTGCGAAATATTAGGGTAAACTATAGGTTGTGGGGGTTTTTCTTGCATCTCAGGGCTAGGGATATTATGAAATAATTCTATGGCATTTTTAAAGAACAACTTCTATTTTAGAGGGCCATACATGTCTTCTTTAGGTGTTTCTTTCTGTATCTGAGGTAGAGTATCAGCATCACCTCCTGTCTTTTCTCCTCCTTGAGTAACGATATTGAGGTTGGGAAATTGTCCTTTACTAACTCTCTTTATTTATGATCTGATGAGGTTAGTTCCTTGTTGTTGTACCCTATCTTCCCATTTCACAATTAATTCTAGGTAGTCTTTAGTTGCGTTCCCATTGGTTCTGTTGTGAGAGCACCATGGATGCCTTGGATGAGGACATTCTCTAGCCATGTTACAATTCTCATCATAGTTATAACTTCTGCTTGGCCCTCTTCCCTTGGTTCTTACTCCTCTGAAGTCTCCTCCAGCTCTGGCTCCGCCTCCTCGACCTCTTCCCGGTCCCTGAGGGTTTTCATTCACCCTAAATGTTGTTTGGTCCAACCTATCTGCAAGTACATCCAATGCTCTACATTGATTGGTAGTATGTGTGGTAGATGCCAAAAATCACAGTGTATTGTATTTGTTACTGTCGAATATTTATGCATAATGGGACATTGTCTTGGCCCATTCCCATGGATTCAGAAAATATCACAATACTCAATTGTTGGTGTTGCTTAGCTACCATGAAAAGCATCATATGAGGTAGGGTTATGGAATGGAAAGTTCATAGACACTTGCGCAACTCCTCCCATGGGTTCTGGTGAGGGTCCCATTGGATTCGAAGTAGGTCCCATTCCCATTATTCATGGACATTCATTCATTCATGTGCTAACCTCCCTATAGAATCTTTAAACTTCTAGCTATATTCCTAGAATGAGTCACCTTCCCTTTGTTGAATCTCATGCAACTTAGATAGAGCCTGTTGTTCTAACTGAGGTATTTTAAACTTTTCTATGAACCTGGTTCATACTTGGCCAAGTGTGAATGCTTGACCTTGCATTCCTGGAACTCCTGGTTCAATAATCTTCATGTACCACTTGAGAGTGCAACCTCTCAAGGTATTCTGGAACTCAACCAACTTATTCGCATCTGGAATCCCTCTAGATCTCAATATTGCTTCGCACAAGAACCAGTTTTTCTCAACATCTTCATCTCTGTTACCCCAAAATTCTAGGTATTGGGCAATCAAACCTCCCGCATGACTAGCCATTGTTGATCTTGGTGATCTTATCAAAATGAAACCTAATGGTCCTTATTGCAATCTACCACTTGTATAGAAGACACTTGGGGATCCTGATATCCTCCATGTACTCACACTTCTTGGTGGTGACTGACTAACTAATTGTACTGGAACAAAACTAGCATGAGAAGGTAGTATCAAACTTACCACTTGTATAGAAGACATTTGGGGTATGGACGATTCAGGGCTGGTGCCACTGTCTTTGGGGTGATTTTCTTTGATCGGGGGGCCTCGTTTTCTTCCACTGGAGAAGTCTCTTCAGCCAGATTCCCAATCTCTCCTGTCATCGGAGCTGAATCTTCTCTTTCTTCTTCAAGATTCATGTCGGCTTCCTCCTCTCTTACATCTACATTTTCTCCTTCTCGTCCAACCTCCTAGGGAATTATTTCTCTCTGCACTTCTCTCTCACTTAATATTTGACTGGCCAGTCTTTCCTATTTTCTCATCTTCCACAACTCTTCCATATATCTTCCCTCTACTTCTCCTGGTCCGACTTCTTTTTGCAACTTCTTGTACTGTCTTGTTTCTTTCTTGATCTTTCCACGCCACTAGTTCTCAACTATGACGACTCTTTTCAAGGCTCACTCATCTCTTGAGTCCATTTCTTTTTGTTTTCCCCCTCGTTTGTCAAAGAACCCTTCCCCTCTCTCAGGCCATGACTATACGCTAACCTCTCCCTACCCCAAGCGAGGGTGTTTACACTTCCATCTCAGTCAGGGCCATAGTCAACATCCCCTCTTCCATTAAGAAAACTTTAATCCCCCTGTGGATTAAAGTTTTCTTAATGGNCCACAGGGGGATTTCTCTCAACAGTCTTCCCCTTGCATATTTCTTGAAATTATCCTATGCTCATGAAAAATATTGGTGCTTCTCAGCTGCAAACTTGATAATGTATCCTTCTAATGTGATCTTGACCCAGAAATCAATCGCTCGCATGACTTGACAATCCAGTTGATAAAGTGATGCAATATTTGTTGTGTCCCAAGTATAGATCATGTTGACTCGTTCTTGGAACTATGGAGCTTCTTGGAGCCTATTTATCTAGTGGAAAATTTCTTCTATGAACTTAACCTAGAATATCTCATACTGGGCACTTGATCTCTCTGAATAAAAGATTACCTCACGAGTATCTTTCATAGATTTTCCCTTCAGGTCCACTTCTTTCCATATGAAAGCATCATAGTTTCTTTCCCACCATTGGTCAATATTAGATCTGTGAATTTGTGGAAGCATCCTCCCTACAAGTTCTCTTTTGACACAGGTCCCCACAACGAAACCATTTTGTTGGTGCAAGTTTGATCAAACCAGGGTCCTTCTCATGTTACCAACAAAAGGTACCAAGTAGTCTAGAGCGTTGGCATTTTCATCTCCTTGGAAGAGAAGAAGTCTCACCCAAATCACTACTGAGACAAATAGATAGGGAAGGGCAAGGAAAAGACTTATGAGGATTTACAAAACCTTCAAGATTCATCCTGATCTTGTGCAAGACATCTAACGACCAAATAGATATGAACTCATGTGTACAAGAATTGAACCTAACTATGTTTCAGAAAAGCAATTAAACACAGAGACATCATGTGGAACTTATAAACCATAAAGAAGTATTGTATTGCATGAGTAAAACACAGAAAGACACGACATATTTTGAAAATTTAGATCCTTCTTCATATTATCTTCAGAATCTTTCTTCATTTACAAGCTCAGAGACATATAGTAGTTCTCTATTACATACTCCTGGCTCTGCACTCACATCGCAGATCTCTAACTCTCAAAATGGTGTACATATTACATTACAAAATCTTGGCTCTGGCCTCTCAGCCACATATAATAACTATGAAATCAACCTAACCGTAAGGGAAATATCAAAATGAACGCAATCACAATTCAGTCAAGCCAACAGCTAACAACTAACCCCTTTATAATCATATTCCTCCCTATATATAAGCTAAGTTGTGTCTTTTGTCTTTGTTTGTATGCTTTCTTGTTTTGTTGCAACCGGTTTTTCTTTGCTGGCATTGTACTGTCCTTTTTGCAACTAATTTATGTTGCTTTTTCTTGCTCTATTGTCCATATTCTTATGGAGCTTGCGCAACTTGTACTTAGCCAAAACTTACGCAATTCATTATCCCAAAAATGAAGGGCCCAACATCTAGTATCTTGGTTCAAAAAAAAAAAATCCTCAATCTCTTTATCCATAGCAAAAGTAGAATACATTGCTGCAACAACATGTTGCACACAAGTGCTCTAGATGAAACAAACATTGTGGGACATTAAGTTAGAGTATGATCAGCCCATACAAATTCTATGTGACAATACCAATGCAATAAACATTTCAAATATTCTAGTCATGCATTCAAAAACAAAACACATTCCAATAAAATGTCATTTATTAAGAGAACAAGTCATGGAACAAAATGTCAAGATGGACTATAATTGCATAAAGGAATAGGTTGTTGATATCTTTACAAAATCTCTTCCTAGAGAAGCATCGAAGTATCTTGGACATAAATTGGGGGTGGTACCTATGCCATCCAATCCCTGAAGCACTAAAGGAAAAGAACAAAATCAAGGGTAGTGTAGAAAGAGAGAAGGTTGTTGTTTGGAGAGCATAAAATAAAGAGTACAGTGCAAGGGGGAGAATATCCCTTTGCCATTGATGTCAAAAGGGGAGAGTACAGAGAAAGTGGGATATTTTAATAAAGATATACTTTCAGGAAGCAGAGGAGTACCAAAATAACTAAGTGTTTCCATGAAGAGGAGTACCAAAATAACTAAGTGTTGCAATCGATGAAAAAGGGGGAGTTCGTTGGAAATTGTGTTGCCATTGATGTCAAAGATAGACATGATTGTGACAATGATAAGGGAATACTAATTGTTGTCAATGATCGGGGGTACTATGAATGTCTTTGCAAATTGATAAGCTTTTTTGTATGCAATTGTCTTTGAGGTTAACGAATTAGACCACGGAAGTCAAACTAGATAGAGGAAATAGAGAATTCCCATGTATGATGATGAGCCTCTATATGAGAAATATGACTATGTGTTGTTAGATTTTTGCAAGTGTTCTTTGGTTACCCTAAACATGAAGTGACTGTGTGAAAATAAAACATATTGAATTATGGATGCATAGGTTTAAAGAAGAATGGTGATTGTACGTGATCAAGGAGAAAAAATAAATACAAGAGCGCAGAGGAAGCATGGCATGCATTAAGTTTTGAAAAGGAGGTTTTGGGTCCAGTAAACTAGATCAAATAAAGCAGAGTCATCTATCATACCAAAAATTTTATCCTCTTCATGATCTGGTCAGAAGGTGAATAGAGGGACACTGCAACCACTGCAGCCTCAACCCAATACCTTTCTATATAGAAAAAGTAGATTGTAGAAGAGTGAAAAAATATCGTTGCTTCACCTACAGGGGTACTTCCACACTTTCCAATCAAGCAAAGTTATAACAAATCCCTTCATACTCCTCATGTTGCATCTTCACCGACAGAGTCCTCCCACACTCATATGATGCAACTATATCATTTGAACAGATCCAAACCCTCAAGAAACAAGTTCATAACATCCTTCAATGAGTTAAGCAAGGCAAACAACTCACCAAAGTGCATATTCAACAATATCTTCCCCATCTCCCATAGGAACTTGACGCAATGGGGACCATTGTTTCCTAAGGGGAAGGATTGATCCATATGGATATTTGTGGCCACCCACCTATTCCACTAGCTCAAAACATGGGTTTCCACCTTGGAAAATGTTCTACAGTTTTTGGGTTTTGAATTTCCGAGGTTGTTTTGAGGCCCTAAACAATGATTTTTAGCCACAACAGTTCCCATGCAATGGTTGAAGGCATGTTTTGGACCAAATGAAATACATAGTCCTCATATAGACCTTTATTAAGAGTTATAGAATGCCCCAAAAGGATATTGTATGCAAAATTTACGCCCTTGAGAAGTTGATGTATCAATTACCCCCATCAAGGTCCACAAACCTTTTGACATTTCATCTTCTGGGGTTAGGGTTTTGGATTTTATTTATGTTAAAAATGCCTTTGGAGCCTCATTTTAAACATCATCATCTTCTTGCGAATGAGAATATCCATCACATCTCTTCTCAGAGATAAGTTTCCACCATTCTAGAGAGTCTTTCACTCTGTAATTTTACTATTTTTGTACATTCTCTCATTAATAAAAATTGTGCATCATTGTATCTTTATGTTTATTAAAATATCTTTGTATATTTCATTCTTATATCTCCACTTTCATTTTTCTGAAAATAATCTGGATCAGTGGTATCAGAGCAGGCTACTCCTTTTCGTTTCTTAGTGCATTTCCCCGACGAGGTTAGGGTATACAGATTTGGGTATTGAGATAGTGTCTCTTGAGGAAAAATGATCTCTCCAACCCAAACATCCTCCCATGGCAATAGAGAAGAGGAACAAGGAAGCAAAATATCTCATCATGATGTTTCTTGTGGAATCCCTCGCGCAACAGAGGAACAAGATGTTGGATAATTTTTCCAAAATCCTTTAACGATTACTGACAATAACAAAGACGTATTTGTCAAGCAGTCGTTTTGGAGACACTACCCCATTCAAGGTTTGAGGTTAATTTTGATATCCCCATATTTGAAGGTCAGATCGATGCATATGCTTTGGAAAAATGGTTAAATCTTCTAGAAGGTTATTTCTTTGTTCACAATTTTTTGACAGAAAAAGTATCACCTTTGCACTCCTTAAGGCTCCCCCCCATCTCAAACATTGGTGGGAAGCTTACTGGGAGAAAAATTCCATAGATGAGTCTAGAATATTTGGGTTCAATCCCACTTGGGATTTTTTTATAGATGTTCTCAAGGAGAAATATTACCCTGTGGAAAACTATGATGAACAATACATGAGATGGACCACGTTGCAACAAAAGTGGGACCAAATAGTGTTAGAGTTCATAAATACCTTCCTTTCCTTGCGCACCAAGTTGGGTATAAAAGACTCTGAGTGGCATCTAGTTATGAAATATTATGGGGCTCTACACAGGTACATCCAAATCAAAATGGAGTTTCTAGATATCTCATCATTGGGAGTCGCTTATAGATATGGTGTCGAAATTGAGCAGAAATTTAAGTAGCAAAACAAGCAACAATTTGGGTCATCAAATCCACAACAACCAAAGTATGGTAAAGTTATCCCTAATCCAAAAAAAAATCAACCTCAATACAAACATTCTAATATGTATGAAAATAATAGCATCGGGAGGATGAAGAAGGACAATGGGAAGTGGTGTGACTTCCACAAAAGCCCTTGGAAAAACACTAGTGAATGTCACTCGAAATAGTCATTGGTGGTGGAGCTCAAAGAAACATAGTTGAGCCTCAATTCAGACTCTAATTCATACAATAATAAAAGGATAAATATAATTGATGTAGAACCCACTGCTAATGTCACGACTGCAACAATCCAACCAAAAGAACCAGAGGATCCTGAGGAGGGGGAGTGCCTTTTCCATTCACAGATCTGTGTAAGGGGGACCCCGTTTCATTTTATTGTTGATATTGGGAGCCAGGAGAACCTCATCTCAGTAGAGGTATTCAAGCAGTTGGATTTTCTAACAAAACCACACCCGTAGCCATACAACATTGGATGGCTCTACCATGGATGAGATCTTTGTGTCATCCAACAGTGTCGTTTGTCATACGACATCAAGCCCTTCAAGGATGAGGTACCATGTGATGTTTCCCCACTAGAAATATGTGATGTTATATTAGGCCAACCATATATGTGGAGGCATCATTATATTTATGAGTCTCAACCCCGTAGTGTCATTTTTATTCTAAGGGGTCATCCCTACATGATACCCGAGGTAGTTTCGACTATTGTACTGACAAAACAGTGTCACAAAGTAATCTCTCATACTGAAAAGTTTATATTATTCACAATATGGTCAAAAGGTGAAAAGAAGGACAATGAAACCTTTGCAGCCTCAACCCAATACCTTTATATCCAACATGAGCATATTATATAATGGCACAATAATATCGTTTCTTCACCTACAAGGGTACTTTCACACTATCCATTCAAGAAACGTTATAAAAGAGCCCTTCATACTCCTCATGTTGCATATTCACTGACAGAGTCCTCCCACACTTGGGAAGATCATGCATCTAGATTATTTGAATGGATCCAACCCCTCCAGCAACAAGTTCACAACATCCTTCAACAAGCTAAGAAAGACAACTTCTACAATAAGGCAATCAACTCACCAAGGTGTAGATTCAGAAAAAGATTCCCCATCTCCCACGAGAACTTGATGCAATGGGGACCATTTCTTTGTAAGGGGGAAGGATTGATCCAGATGGATATCGGTGGCCACCCACCTATTCCACTAGATCAAAACATGGGTTTCCACCTTGGAAAATTTTCTATGGTTTTTCAGGTCCTGAACTTCTAAGGCCATTTTTAGGCCTTGAACGACATTTTTTGGGAACAAAAATGCCCAATAGAGATCCAAATGCATAGTGTAGGCTAAATTTACTACTTAATCCTCAGATATACCTTTTAGGTGAGGTAAATAATGCCCTAAATGAATATCGTATGCAAACATTATGCCCTCGGGAAGTTGACATATCAACTGCCCCCATTGGGGCCCACACGCCTTTTGATGTTTCATCTTTTGGGGTTAGGTTTTTGGATTTTATTTATTTTAAAAAGTAATTTGGAGCCTCATTGTAACCATCATCATATTTTTCCGAATGAGCATAGCCATCACATCTCTTCTTAGAGATAAGTTTCCACCCCTCTAGCAAGCCATTCACCCTGTAATCTTACAGTATCTGTACATTCTCTCATTAATAAAAATTGTGCATTATTGTATGTCTGTGTTTATTGCAATATCTTTGTATATTTCATTCTTATATCTCTGCTTTCATTTCATTCTAAAAATCATCTAGATCATAAGAAACTTATCACAAATTCATAAGGACAACCGTTCTCAAAAGGTTTATATTGCAAAGACATGGTTACATGGTTTAAAAAAAGACGGGAGAGCTACGAAACCCTATGCAAATCGTTAATGTTTTTCATGGAAAAACGTGGACACGATACTAGATAAATATTGAATATTTATATTTTGAGATCAATGGTTAAGATCAAAAGATTGAGGCCGAATACCCAATGAACAAGCTCATATGCCACATCAACACCACATGTCTAGTAAGATGAGTTCCACATCAGAGGGAGTCCACATCAGTACCAAGCTAATGCCATAACAAGTAGCTCTGCAGATGCCACATTTCAGGACACATACAGATTCCACATCATCCAGTATACTTGTAGAAGAAGTCCATGCATAAGCCACCTCGTCTGCAACATCAACACAATGGATTGGAACAATCAAATTCAGGAGTATGTGAATAAATAATGAAATGAGCGTGAACCTGTGGACCCATGGTGATATCCCAGAAATTGACTAAGTATCAATACATTGTGAAGTTAATGAAGTATGGTGGAAAAGTATCATAATATCTTGTGGCCCGCAGTGAGATTTCAGAAATTGTCTAAGTTTGAGGAATTGGTCGGATGGATGGATCATAGGTAATGCAAGTGAATCAAGAAAATTCCTTAAAACCGTGGTGAAATTCTTGGAAACATTTCTAAGTATGGGTGGAAAATGAGTGCGGAATAAAATGGAGGTGCATTTTTGAGGTCGTTAAATTTTGAACGCAAATGCCTTAGACCTGCGGTGAAATGCTTGAAAAGTTTATAGGTATGGGTGAAAAATGAGTTTGGCAGAACACGAAGGTGTACTCTGGAGGAAAAAAAAGTTTGAATGCAAATTTCTTAGACCCATGATGAAATGATTGAAAAGTTTCTAAGTATAGGTGAAAAATAAGTGTGTCGAAATGCAAAGGTGTATTTTGGAGGCCATAGAAGTATNGAATGATGAAGCAAACTTTCAAGTTGATAGATCGATGGATGAGATTGAAATAGAGTCCATATAAGACAGTTTCTAAGTGTTAGGGTCATGTCGAGCATTCTAGTGGCCATTGATAGTAGATATATGGTTGACATTTAATCAAAGGACTGATAGGATGACGATTGTGCATTGTGGTTGCATGGTGTGTTTTGGTGGACAGTAAACATACCAACTCTCAATATTAAATCCAAAGGAAAGATTGCATATTCATTGAGAATTGAAGCTATGTTGCATGTACTAATGGTCAATGAATGAGATCAATGGCTGAAATTTAATTGAGAAGAAAATCCAATGGTTGTTGAGCATTAAGGATGTACTATGTGTTTTGAAGGGTAGTGAGTAGATTGATATTCGATATTAGATTGAGGACTAATTGAATGGTTTCTTGGTGTTGAAGTATGTACTATGGCATGTGAGAACAATGCACACGAAACCAAAATGGATCTATGTCAATTTTCGAGTGTGACAGCTTGGTTTTGAGAATATTTGGAGCTGACCCCATGGACATATTTTTTATGTGGACAAATCCATCGAAGCATGGACTATATAAATATCATTGCCCAAATTTTTTTTGAGTGTGTAAAAAAAGTGTGAAGAAGTGTGGAGGAGAATCTCTAAGGATTTGAGGTCCGAGGATGCCAGAGTATGAAAGGAAGATAATGTAATCGTATAAGGTTGGATAGGAGGTGAAAGGTATAAGTAACTTCTGAAATCAAACATATTATGAACTAAAGGAATCTGTTGTGACAATAGAGACAAAATAATAGTTTTATGCAAGTGAAGGCTTGAGGGAAAGAGAATATTTGACATTATTGAAATATTGAGGAGATTGGTGTCTCCAGTAGCTTGGTGCCTACATATTGTTGAGTTGGTTCTCAACTAAGGGGATTGGTGTCTCCTATAGGTTGGTGCCTACAAATATTGCAGTTGTAGGTTGGTTCCTATAGATAATGTTGATTTAGTTCTCAGATAAGGGGATTGGTGTCTCCTGCGGGTTGGTTCCTACAAACATTATAACTGTAGGTTGGTGCCTACATGATTTTATAAAAAAAAATTTTTGTGGTTTTCTCCCATTTGGGTTTCAACGTTAAATCTATGTGTATTTTGGATTGTATGGTTTTATATTTTATAATTAATGGTTATAGTTGGTAAAGTAACACATTGAAAAATATTGAAAGAAAAGAAAAAATAGTCTTATATTGATTCACACACCCCCCCCCCTCTCACTGCAAGTAAGTGTGCCAATAGTTAATATGTATTTTTTCTATTTTGATGAATTTGGATTAATGTCTCCTATAACATATATTCCACGTTATTCAAATGGTATAGAAATCATTACTAGCTATAATGGGATGGAGGCCTTCTTTTTCTTATAGACAGTTAACCAATAAACCTTACATGTCTTGACATGTGTATAAGTGTCTCTAAACGAAGTCCTCCAATAGTAATATTCCCTTAGGATTTTATGAGTTGTGTTTTCTCCTACAAAATGTCCACCAGTTGGGATGTTGTCAAGATCCTTCAACACCTTCTCTACATCATCTTTCTCATTCCATCTCAATAAGACCCCTTCATAATTTTTTTGAAACAAAAAGAGTTTATGAGACGATACTGAGAATATTTCAATCGAAGTGTTGTTCTTTCTTTAGGATTCAGATGATCTAGGCATGTACCATGATGAAGAAAATAATAAAGAATCAAATACCATGAGTCATTATTTACAGGGTTGTAAAGTACTTCATTACACCATAAAGACAGTGCATTGTCCCATCCAAAATTGCCTTATCTTATGAAGACTTGAGACTCGATGGCCAACTTGTACAACCCTTGACCCCTAACTATTCTGGTGGGCTTAATATCAAGTTCAAACTGTTGGATAAGAATCATCCAAGTTCCCCTCCATTCTCCCAATTCTTGTTGTGTGAAGAGTGACCTCACAGAATTATGAGGGACTATAACTTTGGTATGGTTCTTGAGGATATAAGACCTGAAATGTTTGACCTCTTTGTATACATTGTAGGAATATTTTTTAATTGAAGGATAATTCAAATATACACCTTGTAATTTAGTACTCATGAAATATATAGGGGCCTCATTCATATCATCGTCGTTTTGGGTGAGGACAATTGGGAAAGACTGGTCAAAGGCAAAGGTGTATAGGAAAAAATCCTTATTAAAATCAGGACTATGTAAAACAAGTGCTTGAGAAATAACAATATTAATCTTGTCAAAATATTCCTTTTCCTCTTTATTCCATTTAAAATTAGCATCATTATGAATCATTTTCTACAAAGGTTTAATTGTTTCAGAAAAATCAGGTATGAATTTTCTTACAAAGTTAATCTTTCTAGAAAAGGATTGCATGGCCTTGTTATTGTGCAGGAAGGGTAATTCGGAAATAAATTTTACTCGATCAGGGTCAATAGTTATGCCATCATTGGAGATAATATGGCCTAAAACATTTCCTTTGGTTACACCAAAAAAGGTTTTTTTGGATTAAGAGAAATACCATATCTTTGACATCTCTTAAAGATTTTGGTCATATGAAGGATGTGATCTAGTCTGTTACATCGTCAAGATAGACCACTGCACATTTGTTTATTATCCCTCTAAAGTAAATTTCATGGCTCATTTAAAAGTGGATACTACATTAATTAATCTAAAAGGAATGTGTTTATATGCAAAGGTACCCAATTTGGTATGAAATGTAGTTTTCAGCTGATCCTCTTCTAAAATAATAATTAAAAAATGATTATATCCTCAGAAACAGTCCAAAAGTGAGAACATCTCATATCTAGAAACAATTTGTAGGAGTTTTTCCATTGGATGGATATGATGATTATTCTTTTCAGAGGATTTTTTTAAATTGTGAAAATCCACACAAAGATGGATCTCACTTGACTACTTATTTACTCCCACTAGATTAACCACCCAGGAAGAATGTCTTACCTGAAAATGGTCTTAGAATCCAACATATTATTAAGTTCCTTTTTCATTAAGGGTTCTATATAAGGATGGAACTTTTGTAATTTATGTTGAAATGGATTCACATCATTCTTAAGTTGCATCGTATGTTAAATGTTTCTCGTGTCATAAGTTTTAAGGTCTTCATGAGACTAGGAAACAATGTCTTGATAATCTTGGAAAATCTTGAGATAAGATTTATTTTCATATGAAGACATTAATATTCCCATATTGATTTTCCTAGGGCTCTCAACAGTTCCTAGATTTATTACTTCATAAGCGAGACTAGAGCTCCTAGTTTTTACATTTTGTGGGTTCTTGAACTTGTCTTGCAAGTCAATTTGTTTTTTTCTAAATTGACTAATCCTTTAGGAATTCTATGAATTTCATGTCTTACAACTATTGTATCTTCTTTGTTTACAAAACTTTACACTCTTTCTCAACTAGTATTGCTTGAAATTCCTCATCGTCGATAGAAAAATATCTAAACTTTTCTTCATTAATTAGGAATACCATTATCTACTCATTTCCTTCAAACACTCTCCAATTCATGATATTATTGGGGACTAAGGGTTTATATAAAATATCAATAGTAAATATGCCAACTTCATAGTCTTCTAAAGGGGACAACCTTGAGGTTGGTGTAGCCAAGGAATTGACTAGCATATTCTTGGAATGAGGTATAGTAGTGATGTTGAAAGCAAGAAAATCATCCATAAACCTATGGAATTCTTGTTGATAGTTTATAAGGTGAGGAAATTTACATTTTATGGTATCCCTAAACTATCTAAAAATTATCTTAGAGTCCCAAAAAACATGAGTTCTTAGATATTCAAATCAATGGCTTTCTTGATACCTTGAAATAAGGCATCATATTCAACTATGTTATTTGTGCATTCAAATTCTAGTCTACAAGAAAGGAAAATATATTTATCATTTGGATATATGAAAATACACCCAACGCTTTCTCCTTATTGAGACCTAGAACCATCAAATAAAAGAGTCTAGATTTTAGAGGCAACATGAGTTATTACTTCTTCCTTTTCAATCTCTAGTTTTTTAGCATTTTCCTATGAAATATTATCTGTATAATTTTCCCTAGGGATACTGTATGTTTCTGGTATGATTTATTCCAATTGCATAGGTAATTCTGATTTCTATGTTAAAACTATTTTAGAAGTGAAGGTTTTGAAATTTCAAAAAATTGAGTCAAGAGAATAATTCCCTAGTATCAGAAATTCAGATGGGGGTGGTTCATTGGGTGCCTCCATACCAGTCACAATGTTATTCAAATATTTTTGTCATTCGATTCTTATCTTATTAGGTTTCCCATTCCAAGGTAACTAAAGGTGATGCCAATCAAAAGAAAAATACCCTTGGAGTTTTTTTGACCATACACAACTAAGAAAAATACCATATGCTTTCTAGATTTCTACAGTAATAATATCAATAACTTGGTGAATCATGGGGTTTGAATCAATCCTAATCATAACATATTTTAATTATTTGATAACCTTTACTTCTAGTCTACCTAATTGTTTGATATGTAGTTTTTTCATTCAATTTCTTACAGAAAAAATATTGCATGAAATTTGATGATGCCCCTAAATCTAACAAACAATTCTACAGATTTCTATTGAAAATATCAAAGTTAACAAGAAAGGAGGTATGTATAGCTTGGATTTCTTATCTATAGATGATGTGTTTACTGTTGATTTTTGGGCTTCCCCTAAATTTATTCTATTTAAAATTTGATCAACATCCACAGTTTGGGTTTTCTCATCCTTCAATGCTTTGAGTAATAGAGTTTTCTTCTAAGAAATCATGCAAAGATCCAACATAGAGATATTGGATTAATTTTTCTTCAATTATTCTACTACATTATGTTCCAATTGTTCGAAATATTGATTCAAAAATTTAGAAGAAGAGACGATGGTGGGAGTGGAATTAGACAAAAGTGTCAAGGTCTAAGGATTCTTAAGAGTTTGAGATACAACAAGATATGGTTGAGAAATATGCACTTTTATTTTGCTATGAAGAACTAAGGTTTCATCTATTAATTTTTCTTTTTCATTCATGTTTACCCCAGGCATCATCTATGTAAGGTACCAGATCTATTATGATAGCCAAAACAGAAATATTGCATAGAATAATAGTGGACAAGTGAACGGTGTTTCCTATCAGTACCTCCTACTCTTATTTATACTAATTCTATCTTCTAAGGAAACTTCTAAAAGAAGATATTTCTATAAGAGGAAGCTTATATTAGGTCTTCTTACATTTACTTATTATCATTTATTTAATAGGCCTTATTACTAATGTTGGCCTATATTACATAGAAAATAGATCATACTAACTAATGAACCATGAAGAAGGGTTAGGATTGGATCCTAACATGCCCTCCCCCTTCAAAAGTGGCCTTGTCCTCAAGGCTGAAGATGCAGAAATTGTTGGAGAATGGATGATGGTTCCCAAGTTGCATGCTCGGGTGATGTGTCCTTCCACTTGATCAACACTTCCTTGATAGTTTTTCCACACAACTGACATTCACATGCATTGAGGATAGCTTCTGGTTGGAGCCAAAGGGATCCTTCTTCATCTAATTCAGGAAGGAAGGTGTGGACCCTGCAATTTTGTCCCACTAGTTTCTTTATAAAGGAAACATGGAACATTAGATGGGATTTGGAAGTTGCTGGAAGAGCCAATTTGTAGGCCACTGAACCAATACGCTTGATTATATTATGGGGATCATAAAAATTGGGTGCCAAATTGTGATGTCCCTGGGCTTTGAGAGATGTTTGTTTGTAAGGTTGGAGTCTAAGAAACATCTTAGCACCTTCCTAAAAAACCTGTTTTGAAGGATTTTGGTTCACCTATTGCTTCATGCGATTTTGATCCATGGGGAGGTTATCATTCAGAGCCGCGAGGGTGGTTGTTCTACCTTGCAACATTTTATCAATAGATTGGACCTTTGGTGTTCCTAGAAGATATGTAGTGACTATATGTGGTCATTGGCCATACACTGCTTCATATGGGGTCATTTTGGTGTTCGTATGATATGAAGTATTGTACCACCATTATTCCAATGGAATCCATTGCACCCACTAGTGTTGTTTTTTATAAGAAAAACATCGCAAGTAGGTTTCGAAACATTTGTTGAACACTTTCATTTGGTCATCGGACTATGGGTGATAGGTAGTGCTCATGTTCGATTGGGTTCCCTTTAATTTAAACAACTCTTGACAAAATTTTCTCATGAAATTTGAGTCACGATCAGAAACAATAGAGGTGGGAATGCCATGAAACTTAAAAATTTGATCAAGGAAAACTTGTGCTACCAATGGCAATGTGAAAAGTTGGGGTAATGCACAAAAATGAGCATACTTGGAGAGGCAATCAACCACCACCATGATGATTTTCTTGTTCTCATCTTTGGGGAGGCTTGCTATAAATTCCATGGAGATGTTCGTCCACATAGAAGTTGGAATGGGTAGGGGTTGTAGAGATCTTGGAGACTTGATGGTTTCACCTTTATTGTGTTGGCACACCACACATTCAGTGACAAAGATAAGAATGTTCTTCTTCATTCCTTCCCAAAAAAATGAATGATGGGAACGAGCATAGGTATTTTGCAAGTCAGAGTGGCTCGCAATAGTAGATGAGTGAAACTCATTTAAGAGCCTCATATTGAGGTTTGAATATGGTGATAGAACTAGGTGATCCTTTTACACGAGAATATTTTATTTCCAAGTGTAGTGAAGGGGAGAATTAGGGTCCTCCTGAAGTCAATGAATTATCTTGGACATAGTCAGGTGTGTTAGTCACTCTTATCTTACTTCCTCATTCCAATTCTGAATAGGTAAGGATAAGGAAGAGAGGGATTTGTCCTCATCATGTTGTCATGACAAGTCATATACCACCATATTTTCTTTTCCCTTTTTATATATGATTTCATAATCGTAACCCAACATTTTTCTCAATGATCAGAATTTGGACCAGGGATCAAAAAATTTAGAACAAAATTCAAAGAGATCAGAATCTCTTCAAAACGGACAGGGGCGTAGGCCTCGTCCTCACAAACCCAATGCAACTCAAATGGGTTCAAACAGACAAAATATGAGTGAGATATCACCTTCTATCCATTTTTCCAAACAGGCAAAAATTTGATGACTGTGCAGTCCGTACAACTGACATGGCAGGGTCGTACAACTGATGTGGCAGGGTCATATAGCTAAAGTGGCAGCGTCGTACAACTTATGTGGCATGACCGTATGTCGAGCTAGCAGGTGACTAGGTAGATGAGGTGTCATACAAGTGGTCCAATGGGCAACCGACATGTGTCTTTAGTTGAGTGTTTGAAATGGTGCCATGTGGCCCAGTCGTGAGCTACCATGTGGCACCCCCTGTAGTTGACAGTGGAAAAATTATTGGGGAGTCCATAGGACTCGAACCTGTGAACTCCGGGTAGGGGCAATGACTTGGAAAGGGAAAGGGATACCACTCCTCCCACACTTTAGTGCTTACAACTATATGTTTTAATTTATATTAAAATTTACTCTATGGTAATTTTAGGCATGGGTCCGGGCTGGGGCTTAGCCCCAGCCCCGTTCACATGAGCTTTGCCCATACGACCCTTTTCCATACGTTGTGCGGGATTCCTTCCAATGAAAAAGACATCGACACTTTTCAACACATGAACCACGTTTGAATTTGGATCTCTCCCTGGGCATGACACTTGGCGCAATTCACATCGTTGCAACGGGTGCCCATATTTGGCACGGGACGTGGTCACATGGAAACCAGGCGTCCAACACCTCCACCGGTTTGCGTGCTAAGTCCCCTAACCGTGTGACATATCCGTGCATTTTGTAGAAATGAAGCATGTGTTGGGTTCAGGCATAGGAAACACCCATAAGCCAAGTTACTCACACAGGAGGTGCATTTTGGCAAACCAGAGACATCAAGCTTGAAGGAGAAAATTTGGAGGAGGTTTATCTTCTTCATTTCTTAGCCAAACCAAGTGCCGAAAAAGCCCAGCTATGGGTTTTTGGATGTTCTCAATCCATTGGTATAGGTTTCAAAGGAATTTTGAGACTTCTATTACATGTTTTCCTACAAGGAAGTTTCATAGATCTCCAAGGAGCCCAGGACCACCATTGAAGGAGGCCATGCCCAGGGGAGCCAAAGTCCATTTTCAATGATTGAATAGTCATTATTGACTAATTGATATGCTCTGAACTCACTAGAAATGTTTGGAGAGGAATTTGAGGACTTTTATAGGTGTTTTGGCCATAGGGAAGCTCAAGGCCACCAGTAGAAGAGGTCATGCCCAAATGAGCCATGGTTTGTTTTCAGAGATCTAATAGTCATTTTTGGGGTTTTTATGTACTTTGGACCCAATGGTACAGTCAGTAAATCTTGTTGGTACAGGGGTAGACCCAGGGTTCAATGCTGCAAATTAAGACATCACATATATTCTTTAAACAACATATTGAACCTTTAAAAAAACCTCACACATAAACACCTAAAAGAAGCCTAAACTTGACACATAAATCCTCTTGCACAAATAAGACATTGAGCAAGGTCCTGAAGTTTATTTTAATGGGGTAGAGGGTGCTTGCATAGAAAAACAAGTCAGCCCCCTATTTTCAGATCAGGGGGTATCAGAGAATAGTTTTTCTCATGTGATTGCCATTGATAGCTAGAACTTTAGATGTTGGTATTATTGTGCAAGTTTTGTGTTGCAGTTTGATACCTTGCAAGTATGTAGGAAGCTTCAAGCAATGCGAGTTCTAATACATCTTCATTATCCAATTTCTTTGACAAAGAGATGTTGAAGGAGTTTGTAACCATAAGAAATATGGTGCAAGGGATGTGGGAAGATAGGAAGGGGAGCACTACCCTTTAAGAGCAGTTGATGGACATGAAGGAGGAGAAGCACCAGCTTCTTGAAAAGTTGCATGAGATGAAGACTCAGCTACATGAGGCAAAGGAAACACTTACCAATTACATTCATGAACATGAGGTATGTAATGCTGGTTTTTCTTCAAATTCCTCTCAAGCTAAATGCTTTGGTGTTTTTGAAAATCATACTAGAGGAATAGGGTCCAAATTATTGTTAAAAATGGGCTATGAAGGTAGAGGGTTAGGAAAACATGCACAATGCATTGTTGAGCCTATTTTTGTTGAGGAGAGTCCCAAGCATTGGGGTCTTGGATATGAACAAAAAGATGGAGCATATTCCAAAGTTGAGGAGACAAGGAAAACAGTTCCAAGAACAACTTTTGTTGCAAGTTCAATCCCTCAAGCATGCAAAGTGTGTGTCCAATATGAATGCAAATGTGTGAAACAAGAGAGTTGTGATATCCATGAGGACAAGGACATTGTTGTTGGTCCTCAAAATCGAGATAGTAACTCTTCAAATTCACCTCCTCAAGAAGGCGATAAAGGTGAATGTTCAAGGTATACTTTTGCCTGTAATTCAGTTGCTTTTGATTATGTTGAGCATGGAAAATTTTCATGTAAAAATGGGAGAAAAATTCCATGTACATATTGTGGTTTATATAACCATAATGTTTCAATACGTTGGAAAAGATTGACCACATTCAGGAAACTATCAAAGCAAAAGCAACTTGAAAAGAAGATGCAAAATATTTGCACTCACTGCAAGGAGAGGGGTCATCTCATTGACCAATGTTGGACATTTCATCCATACACTCATCCACAACACATGAAGTAGATGGATAAAGATACTAGCAAGAATGGAAGAGGGGAGTCCATCATTGATGTGAGTCAAGATGATTCACAAGAAGAGGATTTTCAGTAGGAAAAATCACCATTGAATTGGCTTGGTAAAAAATGGTTAGATTTCTTAAACACGTAAGGCTTGCATTTCTCCGTTTGTAGATGCACATTTCAGCCTTATGTATGCATTTTTGTTGAAAGTATGACAAGTTGCAACAGATTATCATAACGTGTATGATGCAATTTTGCATGTGAATGTGATTCTATTGAAGGAATTCTTGTTTTTTCACAACTTCCCCAAGAGGGTGTAAAAGATGGGTATGATACTTACTTATTTCAGCCATTTATCTTTTCATTTCATCTCTTATGTACCCATATGTTTTTGGGTTTATGTACTTATGTTTGTACTTGAAGGAGAGTTGAAGAGCTATGCACATGCATGTGATTTTCTATGTGTGTAAACAATGAACTTTGTGATAGTTTCATTATGAGTGACTCATGAATGTAACATGGTTGTGTATCATGAATGTCGACTTTTGGAAGGTCGATATGTTTTGAATGAGTCTCGACTTGAGTAGATGTTGTATTGACGACTATGTTGTGTTGATCATGTTTTTTGACTTATGTTTAGTCAATGGTGTTTGATGGCTTGTAAGTCAGTATTGAGTACACCAAGATGTAGGAAAACACCATGTACTTTGATGAAGTACAAGATGAGACAGTTATTGCTTGAAGAGAAAATGAGTTGGTTGTCATCATTTTTCATTCTTGTATAAAGTTTGTTTTCAAGATTGATGGTTTTTCTTGGTTTGTGAGAAGATGTCGCAGGAAAGTGTTTTTGTATCCTTTGTAGAGCGGATAGTGTTGACACCAAGAGTTCACAAGAGGGACTTGATTCTCAATGGAAAGGATGATAGTTTTCCAAGCATAAAGAAAAAAGTGGGTCAGTAGCAGCAAGAGAATAGTGGTTAATGGACATAGCCAATTGCAGTGCAAGGCATGTCAAGGTACCCAGGTGATTGCCAAGAAGACTTTTCAAGTAGAATCAGTTGATAGAACTTGGAAGAAGAAGAGCATTGAAGCTCATGAAGATAATCATCATCTTTTGTGGGACCAAAATCTTTTTAGTGGGGAGTGATCAAAATCTGGACTAGGGGTCAAAATATTTAGCCCAAAATTAAAAGTTCTCAGAATCACTTTAAAATGGACAAGGGCGTAGGCCTCATCCTCACGAACCCAACACAACTCGAACGGGTTCAAACAGACACCATATGAGTGAGATATCATGTTCTATATATTTGGCCAAATAGGCAAAAATTTGATGATTGTGCAGTCCGTACAGCTGATGTGGCAGGGCCATACAACTGAAATGGTAGGTCTGTACAACTTACGTGGCATGATCATACACCGAGCTGACAGGTGACTAAGTAGATGAGGTGTCATACAAGTGGTCCAGTGGGAAACCGACATGTGTCTTTAGTTGAGTGTTTGAAATGGTGCAACGTGGCCCAGTCGTGGGTTTCCACATGGCACCCCCTCTAGTTGACAGTGGAAAAATTATTGGGGAGTCCATAAGACTCGACCCTGCAACCTCCAGGTAGGGGAAATGACTTGGAAAGGGTGAGGGATACAACTCCGCCCATGCTTTAGTGCTTACAACTATATGTTTTAACTTATATTAAAATTTACTCTATGGTAAGTTTAGGTGCAAGTCCAGGCTGGGGCTTAGCCCCAACCCTATTCACATGAGATTTTCCCATACGACCCTTTGCCATATGTTACACGGGATTCCTTTGAACGAAAAACACGTCAACACTTGTCAGCACACAAACCACATTTGAATTTGGATATTTCCCTGGGCACGACACTTGGCACAATTCACACTATTGCAATGGGTGCCCATATTTGGCGCAGGACGTGGTCACATGGAAACCACGCGTCCAACACCTCTATCGGTTTGGGTGCTAAGTCCCCTAACCATGTGACAAATTTTATCATTTTGTGGAAACAACATGCATGCTAGGTTTAGGCACAGGAAACACCCAAAAGCCAGGTTACTCACATAGGAGGTGTGGTTTGGTGAACCAGATACAACAAGCTTGAAGGAGAAAATTTGCAGGAGGTCTATCTTCTTCGTTTCTTGGCCAAACCAAGTGTCGAAAAAGCCTAGCCAGGGGTTTTTGGATGTTCTGAATCCATTGGTATAGGTTTCAAAGGAATTTGGAGACTAATATTATAGTTTTTTCTACAGGGAAGTTTTAGAGAGCTTTAAGGAGCCCAGGGCCACCATTGAAGGAGGCCATGCCCAGGGGAGCCAAAGTCAATTTTCAGTGACTGAATAGTCATTATTGACTAATTGATATTCTATGAAATCATTGGAATAGGTTGAAGAGGCATTTGAGGAATTTTATAGGTATTTTGGCCACAGGGAAGCTCAGGGAAGCTCAAGGCCACCAGTAGAAGAGGTCATGCCCAGATGAGACATGGTCTATTTTTAGAGATCTAATAGTAATTTTTGGGGTTTTTATGTACTATGAACCCAATGGTACAGTCAGTAAATCCTGTTGGTATAGGGTCAAACCCAGGTTTCAACGCTACAACAACGCACCAACGAAACCATAACTACCGACCCTTTCGACAACACCTGCGAAGTAGATGAAGTCTCACCCGAGGTAGATGAAGGGGTGGTTGCAGGACTTAGGTGTCTACAACCTTAGCTAAGACACAGATCTATGATTATAATACTTAATAGAGAACTTAGCACCATCATTTCATCATTTCTTAACCAATATCTACTCCATAGAGAAAACAGAGCATCACAACATTCACCCTGATCTAATGTATTTAAGCACTTAGCATATATAAATGGATCATATCTAATAGATTCAAGAACTAAGAAAATTTACCTATATCAGGTCTAACATCCAGATTCATCATAAGCACAAAGCATAAACAGATTTATCTATCTATCTATATCAAGCACTTAATAGATAACACATAAATACATTAGAACATTGCAAAGAGCAGAATGACACAGTATTTACGTGGTTCACCCCCACCCTAGGGATATGTCCACCAACTCTTCTTATTTATTATCTTCAATCAGTCATCTACATGCACAGAGCCACAAAAACCCTACTCCGCATAGGATAGGAAATCTGCATGCACCTTGCCAGATCCTCCTTTCCCAAGCTAGGTTTAGCACAAAGCCTTTCACAATCTATTACAACCACTTGCACTTAGCTGGAAAATTTTCTCACAATATGCACAGAGCATCTACAAACCATACTTGCACTTAGCACTTAGCTTATCGACCCTACATCACATAGATGCCTAGTTGCCCATCCTTACATTTCCTAGACATCTATTTATACTTTAAAAAATAGGCCTAAACATGGGTAAACCCATGGGCCGACATTCCATACCCATTACAAAATAGGCCTAAACATGGGTGAACTCTTGGATGACTGCATCATTGATAGGTGATTCTAGAAGCTGTCCAGCTATAGTGACAACCTGCTCTAGCTCTTCTCCTTGGCCTTCTACCTCTGTAAACAATTGATATGCCTTGTCTTGTACGGGTTGGAGCCTCTGAGTTACTTCCATAAATATGCTCTAGATAGTATGGATTTGTTGTTGTGCAATTCGTTTCTCTTGGGAGCACTTCATTCTTTCCACAACTGACAGAGACTTCAGAATCACCTGTATCTTTTCGCTTTGATACTTCACCTCTTGGAGATGTAACTCCAGTGCCTTCAATTCTGGGTTCTCCATGAGTTTTTCATACATCTGGGCACTGCGATCGGTAAGTTTCTTGCATTCTAGGGTAAGAGCCTTTAGCCTTTCAATTGCGCTCCGAGTGGTTGCTTCTCTTTGGTCTCTTACATCTTGTGGGATCTTAGGTACAGTGCATAGCTCCAAATCTACTATGCATTGTTGTAGATGTTGGATGGATTCTGCGATATGGTTCACCTGCTGTGTAACTCGGTCTTCTGTCATGATTTCTAAGACTGTCATAGAGCGAAGTGCTCTGTTGACCACTTCTTTTACTTCGAGTTGCTCCACGAGAAACTATTCCTTTTCTTGTTTTATATGTGTTTTTTCTTCATCAAACTTCACTTGGAGAGAAAGCTTTTCCTATTCTGCATCACTTCGTTGATTTATGAGTACTACTTGTACTTGTTTCAAAGCCTGGGTGGCTTGCTGTGTTTCTTCCTATGCTCGTCGAAGGCGAGCTTCGACTGTATCGGCTAGGCGGTGGAGTTCAACTGCCTCATCTCCCAATCCTGGTTCTTCCGACACAGTGGAGACTGCACGATTGGACTATAGGGATTGTTGTACCCCTCAGAGTTCAGTCTCAATTAAATCATAAATCTCTTCTTTCTTTGCTTCTTGTTTCTCTTCTATTTCCAGCGAAGCATCTTGCAAGGCTGCTATGAGGAAGTTGAATTCATAGGAGGTGAGGAAGGTCTACATCTTGGTCATGGTGGCCTCCAATTTATTCTGGGAGGAAGGTTTCAGAGGCGAACCTTTCCTCTTCTTTAGGGGGTCAACCTCATCTCCTTTCTTCTGTTCAACTTCTTTTTCATTCAAATCTTTGCCATCACCTCCTTTCTCTAGTGATATGGAAGAAGTTTTTACAGATGCATTGTCTATCTCCTGGACCTCTTCGGTCTTCTTTTTTTGATAGGTCCGGGTGTATCCTACGCATTTTCTAGGTTGTCGATGTCGGATATATCTATGGGGTCTACTGGAATAAGGAGGTCCACCGACCAATCCTTAGTGATCTCCTCCAAGTCCTCCTCTGTCAGCTTGTAGTAGGAATGAAGTTGTTTCTTGTGTTCATCAACACACACTGTGATATAAATAAAATGTCAATCTGTGTTGAACTTCATCAAAGTCTAGAACCATTGTAGAGTGTTTGGAGTCATGCGAGGCTTGGACTGGATGGCTATCTTCAGTTGATTGTAGTAGTTATGAAAAAAAACATTTGACTGCCACTGTTTATTCATGTGGCCTGAGTACCACAGTGTACTGAACTTTGTGGCTAGTGGTTCAAAAGGCTCGATGTCCAGGAAGGTTGTACCTTCTGGCATATCCCAGAAAATAAAATATATAAGGATCAAGAGCCAACTGAAATGAAATTCATATCCTTGATCTTGTGCTTCTCTGCAGTCGAGTTCCAACTGGTTCACCACGTACTTCACCTAGTTCATCTGAAGGCCTTCTGCGCACTTCCTTGTGAGGTTGACTACAAAACCAGTGACTTGGGTAGGGAAGTTATTTTGTACTAACTTCTTTTCAATCAATTGACATGCGAGGTGCATTGTGCCACTTTGGATAGAAGCTACCTTGTAGCCTTGCATGCCCTTCTCGACATCTCCATAAGTTTCCTTGATCTTTTGTGCTAGAGCGCGATCCATGGCTTTTACGGGGTAAAACTCCTATGGATCAGGTCCTTGCATAATCAAGCTCGTGATCTGATTGATCAGCATTGGATAAACCATTATACGATAGTTTAGCCACAAATAACTACCATGGTAACAAGATAGCAGTAGCTTGACACATGCATTCACCTCCTGGTGTCGTCTGAAGTGAGGAATCTTCATGACGTTCAGAAGGGTGGACTGCACGAGATTCATAGTCCACAACTAGGGAATTATCTTCAAATTCTTCCCCTTATTTATGGTCAGGTACTTATGTGGGGTGAGAATGTTATAGACTTTGCGATCTCCGAGGTTGAAGTCTCTAAACTTCAACACTGCAATCTTATCTTGGTCTGCTCGAAATACATGTATCCCCTTCGGGTGGTGCACCATAACCAAGGTGTATTCGAAATATCTGGGCACACTGTCTCGATTTACTACATCCCTCAGAGGTGGAATATAGACGGGTAATATAATCGGGATCAATTTGGCATTCGCTAGATCATCCATGTACATAGTTCGCTTTTCATCTAATGGTCGGGATGGTCCGTCTCCGCGAGCAGTGGATGAAGTGGCTGGAAGTCCACTCGTCGATGATTCTTGTACACCTATAGACATAGACATGATTCTTTTAGTCATGAGGTCGATCAGAACTTCCTCAACAAATTTCTCGACATCACTCAACTTGACCGACATACACACTCGAGGTTAACAATCTCGGGTTTGGAGGGTAACTTAGACACTGCAATAGGATATAGGGAAATAGCACAATGACCACTATGTAAAATCAACAAGTCTGTAATCTCAAATTCATGATTGGAAAATTTTTTCTCAGTGCATGGCACGATGGGTTAAATAGGTAACTCAACAATGGGTTTCTTGCAACGGGTATGAAGCCTTCATTAACTATGTTTTGTTTGTTATGGAGTGGTCCCAACGGTCGGATGGCGAGTTGTCTATCCATAAATTTCTTTCTACCCATTCGGAGTGTTGTTCTAACGGTTATATTTTCCTCAACGTCTATATTGCTTCGTCATGGCGAAGTGCCATGTATCGTTGTTCTGATATCCCGACGAAGCTCCAATTTTGCAAATTTTCCTTCTGAGAGATTCCCTCTAGAACCTTCTGCAACTTTCCAATATTAGCTCTCTTCTTACTTATCTTTCTAGCATTCTTCCCAGTGAGCTTCGTCTCAGCATGCCCTTTTCCATTCCGATTCGTATCTTCTTTTGGCATAGTTACTTCACGTTGTTGAGATTATTTCCTAATATTCGAGGGTGATCCTTCTTATTTATCTAGAATAGGTACTTTAATCTTCTGTGGGTCTTCTAGTGTTTTTGAAACTTCAACATATGGGTATCTGGTGATAAATATCTTCAATCTATTCTTTTGTTCTTCAATCAAGTGTGTGATCCTTCTAGTCATGAATTCTTTTAACACTTGCTTCTTCTTCTCTAAAGATTCTTCTTCTTCTTGCCTTTTGACCTGATCTCTTTCAATCCAAGGTTTTCCTAATAGCATGGTAAATGGGGCACTATTCTCAATAAATCTAATAATCTCAAAATATTCCTCTGTTGAAGTTCCATTGGCATTCATAGGTATCCGGGTGAGATTTCCACATAGATTTATCATCTTTCCTTTGAATAGTCCTATTCCTCCTGTTAAGAACCAAATATCAATATAGCATAGAAAAACCTCAGAAAAAGTACTCAACGCCTTGAAAAAGAGATAATTTCAAATAATAAGCCTCTTCGAGGGGACAACCTCCTTTTACCCCACTTAAATGTTCA
>JASDQU010013881.1:28237-53542 GCA_032191745.1 Picea mariana | reverse complement strand
TAGTTGAAAGAATAATTTTAGGACAACAATTATGATTTATTTTCATAAAAAACTTTATACTATAAAACACCACACATGTACTTGATTACCTAGATTGACTATACGCTAAATGGTAGAGATATGTAAGTTTAATGTCATACTGCACATTAACTCATCACTTCTTGATCAAGAGAGTAGAGAACGTAAAGGTCGAGGTAGAATATATATCGAATCATTTATCGTGGGACTAAAGTGACATTATTTTTCTCTTATAGAATAAAGATATGAATTAGTATAAAGTGTCATTTTTATTAGTTGAAATACAAATTTCTAACTAGTATTTGAAGTTTTTGAAGTATTTTTTAGATTGTAGATTACAATACTTGTAATATTTCATATTTATACATATATTTTTATGATGTTTTAATGTTGCTATACATTAGGTTTTTACATTTTATATTAAAAAAAAATAAAAAATCAATATTAATAATAAAATTTTAAAAATTAAAAAATATATATTAAATGTTAAGAATATGTATTTTTTTCTAAGAGGTCATGAGTTCAAATTTAAATGAGGATAGATTATGTACTTCCCACAAATAAGGGAGTCACATATACTAATTTGGTGTGCTTGACCGTAACCTTAAAATTATATTATTATTATTATTAGAATTAATGTGTCTATAAAAAATCAACTTGTTACAAACATGGAAGAAAATGATCTACTTTACATGAGATTATTGTCATGGAAAAGGAATATGTTATATTTTAGATGCATGATAAATATTCACAATACATTATGTTCGACAACTTAATGTTTCTAATTATATTGAGTATATAATGTATATTACAATTTGTTCAAAAACTTAATGCAATTTAGTAGTTGTGAGTAAATTATTTTAATTATAATTAATATACTTATAATTATTGATATCATAATTTTTTCTCACTTAAATAATTCTATCTATATAAATAAACAAGAAAAACCAAAATATAGAAAATCAAAGAAGTTTCCTCTCTCAATTTATAAATTTATATAAAGTAAGGATACAAAAAATAATGTTAAAATTCCATTTTTATAAAGAAACAAAGAAAACCAAAATATAGGAAATCAAGGAAGTTTCCTCTCTCAATTTATAAATTTATCTAAAGTAGGGCTCCTTTAAACAACTGCATTCAAAAACAAAAAATATGTGTAAATTTTCTTATGAACTGTTTGAAAATACTTAAAACAATATCATGAAAACTATTGGAAATACATCATGTTTCCATAAATAAAGATATTGCATAAACTAAAATAGATATTACAATGAATATCTTTATGTGTGTGAGAGGGAGACATCGATTTAGAAAATTATAAAAACAAATGCCACATGTACTATTCAGCATGATGAATTTGAGAGAAAGAGAAATAATAGAGTGGAGGCATAAACCGATAAAATAAACAAAAACTAGAAATGTGTTTTAGAGAAAAAAATATTTCCACTGAATATATTT
This sequence comes from Picea mariana, assembly GCA_032191745.1. Classification (NCBI taxonomy): domain Eukaryota; kingdom Viridiplantae; phylum Streptophyta; class Pinopsida; order Pinales; family Pinaceae; genus Picea; species Picea mariana. The sequence goes on along the minus strand of JASDQU010013881.1, from coordinate 52,066 downwards.
CAAAAAATTGTAGGGTTTCATTAATCCAAGGTTCTATTATATAATCTAACGTAGATTGCATCCTAGCATCCTTTTAGAATCCAATTCAAAAGGTGGATTTTATAAATTTATGGAAAACTCTTCAAAATCTTTGCTCTTAAAAGGTAGGGATTCCAACTCATAAAAGCTAGGGATTCAAATTCTCTAATATAGACATAATTTTGGAGAGGAACTAATCTATATATATATATTATTTATAGACATAATTTTGGAGAGGAACTAATCAAAATATATATATGTATGGAAAAATTATTTATAGAGATTAATATTTGCTATAAGGCTTGATACAAACAACAAATTTAAATAGAGAAAAAAAATTGACAAACTTATGATGACAAGTTTAGAAACAAATTTGAAAAGAAAACCAAAAATTAGATTTTGAATCCTCATTTTCTTGTGATTGTGAGATGCGCTTTTCTAAACCAATAGGTGGCTAAAGTGGTAGGGATTTTGTATTGTTGTAAATATTTTAGGATATTGACTATATTTGCATACTTATTTTACTACTTTGTGTAGAAGTATTTATTTAATTTCCTAATTAAATTGCACTTGGGTACAACTATTTCTAAAACCTTGAGTTGCAATGATGGTTAGATGGAATGAACATCCCCTTATTTTTCTTTCTTGTCATTTTGATTGATAGTGTTATGTTTGTAGTTAAGGATCCAATCTGCTATTACAACTATATTCCCTATTATTCTACTATCTATCTCCATATTCTTCGAAGTGATTATATTTGTTACTAACAACTACAACTACTTATGGTTGAATTTCATCCTCATGTTTCTTTTGATATTAGGTGTGATATTTAACCCTAACTCCTATTAATAGGTTTTTTGTTTAGTTTTCTCAAATTTTGGGGCTTAAGAAAAAATGTAGTTGATTTGAAGAAATAAATGAGGATTCTTATTTTTACTACTTTTTAGCTTTAAGTTGCAAGGTTGACTAGTGTGTATAATTTTTTGATATGTTCAATTCTCAATCAAACTATCATACTTGATTTCAAACTTTAAATGTCAAGCTACTAAGTGGACCTTAGGATGGCTCATCAAGAGCCATGTGGTCAATGGATTATCAAGAATGTTCCTTCTTTTTTATCTCTTTCTCCACTAACCTAACTTCCATGATGGATTGATTAATGATAAAGCATGGGGAGGTTGAGATATCATTTTATGTCATAATCAATCTACCCTCTACAATGACCTAGTCGAGGATCAAACATTATGAAATTTAGGTCCTCTAAGGAAATAACACTTAAAGAAAACGTGTTATTAATTTAATGAAATAAATGAAGGTACACATTTCAATTGTCCTTTACTTTAAGTTGTTAACTTGGTTAACATGTCACATTTATTAATAAATACAATTTAGAATATCACTATCTTACTTACTTTTGTAATGTCCCTAATTTAGACCCTTTGTAATTTTACATATAGGCTGGTGAGTCGTTGGTACCAATTGTAAATGTAAATGTACATTTAGGCTGGTGAGTTGTTGGCACTAAGCTTTTGTGTTGCGTGCACCTAAGTAATGCGCAGAGAATTGTTATCAAAGATAGGGTGTGCATATTTCATAATGTTGCACACACCTAGGTAAGTGCATACATTTCATAGTGTTGCGCACACTTGGGTAAGTGTGTGGTAATGACCTGAGAGTGCGCACATAGATGAGTTATATATATGTATATAAATGGTTGTATATGTATTGAGGCCAGAGAGCCAATGTGATTATGAGGCTGGTGAGTCAGGATGCAGATAGGCGAGTGCGCCTATCCATGTAAATATAATCATGATTATTAATATAAAATTACATCGTTGTGCACAGACAGAATCAGATGAAAAGAGATGGGGTTTGACTCCACTGGAAAAGGAAAAAGTGGGCGAGACTTAAGTCTTAGGGGAATATTTTATAATATTTCCGGAAAAGTGTAAGTTATGGATATTTGTTTTATCCTAAGTTCCCAAGGGTAGGGAACAAGTCACCAATTGGATTAAGCTACTTTTGAAGGTGACAAGTGTAAATTTGAAGGCATGCAATACGTATTGTTGGCATTGGTGTATTTTGGGGGAATTTGGATTATTGATTATTCTCTCTCATGTGCAGAAGGGGTCGATCCGGGGAGAGGATGACTATTACCTTATCTGCACAGATAATCTTGTAAGGAGTTTATGTGTTGTAATAAGAGTTTTTCTATTGAAGAGGTGGGTTTCCATGACCGTGACTAGTCTCTCTGGGTGAGATATTTGTTGTTGAAGAAGCGAGTTGTCTGGCCCATGAGCATACCCTCCAGGTGAGATTTTTGTTGAGAAAATTTCCCTAGTGCATTGGGCATTAGTCACAGGGCTCGGAGAATTTGTATCCGGCCTGTTGTTGGTTACCATGGAAGGAAAGTGTGGCATCCAAAGGAATGTTGAGCAAAGAAGGGGAAAAATCCCTTGAGCATGACGTGTGTGTGGGGAATGAGGGATTGTAGGCTAGTTGTAGTAGTGGGGACCGAGGAATGAGCAATTATGTTGAGAATCTGACCATAACCTATCAATAGGAACCCTTTTTTCCCTAGTGCAGTTAAGCCCCAGCTCGAGGGTGACCTGTTGTTGAAATATTATGAGCAACATAGTCTATGGTTGTGAGGAACGTCTGAGTTCTATGTGCAGTTGGTGAATTTCGTAAACGATAAGTGTTCTTTATGTGCTTGTCTCATCTACAGTGTGCTTATTTATCTATTCTTGATATGGGTTAATTCTTGTATGCTGTCGCATATAAGTAATTATTGTTATTATGTTTAATGTTGATTTCACATGTAAGTGTGGTGTTGATAGTCATTATTGTAATTGTGAACAAGTATGAAATTTTTTGATAGTCTTTTCTATTAAGTTAACCTTATGATTTTGGTTATGAGTCTTCATAAATAGGTTTGAATATCCATGTGCGCAGAGAAAACTTTGCGTGCATCAATGGCTGAAGTTAGTTGTGTGCATAGGGAAACAGTATGCCCCTACAAGTAGGATAGGTTTGGTAATGAAACTAGAATGGGTGCGTGCACAGTAATACTATGTGTTCAACATGCTTATGCTCAGTTGTTTTTAGTTACTCCCGCTGCTTAAAGTTTTATTAAAAGGAGAAAGTTATCATGGCATGACTCAGTTTGAGGTTGAGAACGTTACTTCAAGTGATACTGCGCATACTTGTGTTTAGTATAAAATCCATGCACTGGATATTTGGTGTAGCATTTCTTAGTAGTATGACGGGGATGTTATAGTCTAGTATCAAAGCAATGTCTGAGAATTTTTGGAGTAGCATGGACCAGCTTGTGTGGATGGGGATGTTACATTATGGTATCAGAGAAATTTTTGCTAACTTTTGAAGTAGCATGGCCCAGCCTAGGTGGCTGGGGATGTTACATTGTGGTATTAGATCTATTGGTTCAACACTAGACTTGTATGGGCCAGAGGTCAACAAGAAGCATCATAGATCATGTTTCAACACTGTTTTTGCATGAGTTGAGTTCACTTAAGGAAAAAATCAAACTGGCAAGTGGCTGAATTTGAAATTTTAGCGTGGCCATGGTACGTATTAAGTAAGAATGTGTAGATATGCACACTAAATGTTGGATATTGTGGGGTGCGACACTGAAACTGCATAGTAAATAATGGTTTGTGGGTGTGTGCACTAAAGGTTTGGGGCTGTGAGAAACTAATTTTTGGTGCATGCGCATTATTTATACATAGTGTACATGTTGAAATGGACATTGCACATTGGCATGTGTTGGATACCAATGCGAGCATGGGATTCAAAAGGAAGGATTCTGACAAAATGGTGTAGAGTTTCATGAATTCTTCTAGCAAATGTTGTTGTCTACATATTTTGCAGAATTATCAACAATTAGAGTAGGACAAAATCAATACAGAAGGTAAAAAGCATGGAAGATGCAAAGAGGACTTGTAGTACTGATGATGAAATTTGGGATTTGTATGTCGATTTGGGTGTTGATGGTACATAATCCAAGGAGAAGAACATGAAATTGGTAGAAACCATAAAAGGATTACAAAAATAGGTCCAAAACTACAAATCTGATAATGAAAGGCTTATGAGAGCCAAGGAGTAGCAATATAACTTGAATGTCAAGTTGATACATATCCTAAACATAATAGAAAATAAAATGGATAAGGAGACAGAGTCGAGTAGGTCAAGAAGTCCCAGGTCTCATAATGAGAAAATAAGAGAATCAAGAAGTGTTGATAGGCATCAACATCACTCGCCAAAGCATTCTTTTAGGAAAACATGTAGTATCTCAAGTCCATATCCTATCAGGAAGCATAAGCGAAGGACTAGGGCGGATGCGATATAGGGATAAATGAATAAAATCAAGCCTCCTACCTTTGATGGTGAGCACAAGAAGAATGAATATGAAGAGACTTGGTTGTTGGGAATGAGGAAGTATTTCCAACTATGAAAAAGTAATTATAAACTACATAATTATTCTGCGCAGGAAGAAGGAAGAATCACTATCTATCAACTGAAATGAAAAAAATCAATGTGGTGGGATTAGTTTGTGCAAGATAAATGAATTGATGAGAAGACAGTTACTTGGAGGGAGTTCAAGAAGCATTTCCAAAAGAAATACTTAACCAAGCGGTACTATGACATGAAAATGAAGGAGTTCTTTGAACTCAAGATTGGGAGTATGATGATAGATGAGTATGAAATAAAATTCTTAGAGTTGTTGAAATATGTCGCATTCATCATGTAGGGGTAATTTTCCCAAGTACCAACCCATATTCATCCCCAGTGGTGATGGTATTAAATAGATAAGTTGCTTGGCTCATGTTTCCATATTTTCGTGCCCTGAATAAACTGGCCATAGGATAAGTTTACCATTCCTGTGATTGATGATATTTTGGATGAACTCCAGGGTGCATGTTTCTTCACAAAATTAGACCTTTGCTCAGGCTATTGCCAGATATGGATTAAGGAGGAAGATATTCTGAATACTACCTTCAAAACTCATGAAGGAAATTATGAATTCTTGGTCATGCCTTTTTGCCTTTGTAATGCCCCATCCACCTTCCAAAGTCTCATGAATAAAATATTGAAACCTTACCTTCGAAATTTTGTCCTAGTTTTCTTTGATGACATCCTCATTTACAACTGCACTTGGGATTCCCACCTTCTCCATGTGGAAAAATTCCTTCTCTTGCTACAGGAAAACCAATTGTTTTTCAAAAAGACCAAATTTTCCTTTGGGGCCAGTGATGTGGAATACTTGGGAAAAATTGTGGGTCAAGAGGGGGTAAGAGTGGACCCCAAAAAGATACAATATATGTAGGATTGGTCGCAACCCATGACCTTAAAGCTCCTCCGAGGTTTCCTGGGTCTCACAGGATATTACAATAAGTTTGTACACAATTATGGAAAAATTTCGAATCCCTTGACCAACCTTATTAATAATAATGCATTTCATTGGACACCTGCTACCGAGAAATATTTCCCAAATTTAAAGCAGGATATGTGCACTAATCTATTCTTAGCAACTCCTGACTTCAAACAAACTTTTGTGGTAGAATCAAATTCTTATGGCACTAGTATTGGCGCAGTTCTCACACAAGATGGTCAACCTCTGTCCTTTACTAGCCAGGCGTTGAGTGGTCGTAATTTTGGCAGATCTATGTATGAAAAAGAAATGATGGCCATTCTCCGTGTGGTGCAGATGTGGTGGCCATATCCTTTGGGACACTGTTTTCATATCAAAATAGATCACCATAGTTTGAAGTATTTTTTAGAGCAGCGATTATCCTCCCTAGAATAGAACAAGCGGCTGAGTGATCTGAAAATAGGGGGCTGACTTGTTTTTCTATGCAAGCACCCTCTACCCCATTAAAATAAACTTCAGGACCTTGCTCAATGTCTTAGTTGTGCAAGTAGATTTATGTGTCAATTTAGGCTTCTTTTAGGTGTTTATGTGTGAGGTTTTTTTAAAGGTTAAATGTGTTGTTTAAAGAATACAACAACAAACATAAATTGCAGGAAATAATAATAAGAAAACTCACAAAAACAACAAAATGATAAAGGAGTTCACCCCCAACTGGGCTACATCTCCTTGAGCCTCCATCAATGGAATAAGCTCTCTGGGATTAGTTTTTCTAATTTATTTTAAAAGCTGCTGCTCAACTCCAATGGATTTGTTGGCCCTTGACCACATTTTGGGAGATCCTTGGTCAAGTCTGACCTATTTTGGGACTTCGACAGCCCGTCAAAGACAGACTTCAATATGAAGCAAATATTGTGGGATCTCGGCCCCTTTTTGGGTCCTTTTTTGCATTTGGGAATATGTAATGGGTATGGGATGTCAACCCATGGGTTTACCCATGTTTAGGCCTATTTTATAAAGTATAAATAGATGGCTAGGAAATGTAAGAAGGGGGGAATAGGCATCTATGTGATGTAGGGTCGATAAGACAAGTGCTAAGTGCAAGTGGTTGTAATAGACTGTGAAAGGCTTTGTGCTAGACTTAGCTCAGGGAAGGAGGATCTAGCGAGGTGTGCGCAGATATCCTATCCTATGCGGAGTAGGTTTTTTGTGTCTTTGTGCATGTAGATGAATGATTGAAGCTAATAAAGAAGAAGAGTTGGTGGACGTAGCCCCAGGGTGGGGGTGAACCACATAAATACTGTGTTATTCTGCTCTGTGTGATGTTCTGATGTATTTATGTGTTATCTTTTAAGTGCTTGACATAGATTGATAGATAGATCTGTTTATGCTTTGTGCTTATGATGAATCTGGATGTTAGACCTTATATAGGTAAATGTGCTTAGTGCTTGAATCTGATAGATCTAATCCATTTATATATGCTAAGTGCTTAAATAAATTAGATCAGGGTGAATGCTACAATGCTCTATTTTCTCTACAGAGTAGATATTGGTTAAGAAATGATGAATTGATGGTGTTAAGTGATCTATTAAGTATTATAATCACAAGTCTGTGTCCCAGCTAAGGTTGCAGAAACCTGAGTCCTGCAACCACCCCTACCTATACCTCGGGTGACACTTCATCTGCTTTGCAGGTGTTGCCGAAAGGGTCGGTAGTTAGGGTTTTGTTGGTGCGTTGTTGTAGCGTTGAACCCTCGGTCTGCCCCTGTTCCAACAAATGGTTTTGTTTCTGAGACATGAAATTGTGATGCTGGAAACTGAGGAAGAAGAAGATCTGTGCAAAGATCCTACCTGAAATTGTGAAATCTCTATGCTCTGATAAAGGTAAGAATAGTGAAATGTTCTAGATCTGAAAGATTTGTGCTCTATAGAAGTAAGATAAGTGGAATTTTTTGTTTCAACAGTATGGATCTAGGTATGTCTGATAGATTCTATCCTAGCTTGAAAACTAGGGTATTAATAGATGAAAGAAGATTTGATATGAGTAGATCTGATAAGAATAGTGAAAAATATGTTATACCTATGCATAGAAAGAATGTTTGGACTAATAAGTGTATGCATGACCCTAGAAAGAAATATTTGTAGGTTAGCTACCATGGTCCTACTGCGCAGTGCAAGAAAGACTAGGGATCATTTAAAAGAAAGAGAGGATTGACCCTGTGTTACAGTTGCAGAAAACTGGGACATCTTGCTAAGGAATGCCCTGGGAGAAGACCTAGTTTTCTTTGTTGCAAAGCTATGAACCATGAAGTATTGGATTTCCCTAGAATGATTGCTAAGCTTGAAGAAATGAATATGAACTAAGAAAACCCTAAGGCAGGTCCAAAAACTAAGATTGTGATAGAATCCCAAAAAGAATCAGAGAAAATATTGCTACAGATGAAAGAAACCCTGAATGACCACCGATATGTCAGTATGTCAGAGATATTGAAAGAAAAACAATTCCTTGAAGTAAGAATAGGAGACTTTGACATTGACTATGTTCTAGATGAGGAAACACAGGTGAATTTCATGATAGAGAGAACTTGGGAAGATATAGGGAGGCCTTCTATGATTCCTTCCTTAGGAGGAATAGGACTATTCAAGGGAAAGATGATAAATCTGTGTGGAAATCTCACCCGGATACCTATGAATGCCAATGGAACTTCGACAGAGAAAGATTTTGAGATTTTGAGATTTATTGAGAACAGTGCTCCATTTACCATGCTATTAGGAAAACCTTGGATCGAAAGAGATCAGGCCAGAAGGCAAGAAGAAGAAGAATCATTAGAGTAGAAGAAGGAAGAGTTAAAAGAATTCATGACTAGAAGGATCACACACTTGATTGAAGAACAAAAGAATAGATCGAAGATATTTAGCACCATATACCCATATGTTGAAGTTTCAAGATCACTAGAAGACCCACAGAAGATTAAAGTACCTATTCCAGATAAATAAGAAGGATCACCCTCGAATCTTAGGAAAGAATCTCAACAGCGTGAAGTAACTATGCCAAAAGAAGATACGAATCGGAATGGAAAAGGGCATGCTGAGATGAAGCTCACTGGGAAGAATGCTAGAAAGCTAAGTAAGAAGAGAGATAATATTGGAAAGTTGCAGAAGGTTCTAGAGGGAAACTCATAGAAGGAAAGTTTGCAAAATTGGAGCTTCGTCGGGATATCAAAACAACGATACATGGCACTTTGCCATGACAAAGAAATATAGATGTTGAGGACAATGTAACCATTAGAACAATGCTCTGAATGGGTAGAAATACATTTATGGACAGACAACTCTCCATCCGACCATTAGGATGACTCCATAACAAATGGAACAAAGTTAATGAAGGCTTCATACTCGTTGCAAGCAACCCATTGTCGAGTTACCTATTTAACCCATCGTGCCATGCACCGAGAACAATTTTGCCAATCATGAATTTGAGATTATAGACTTGTTGATTTTACACAGTGGTCATTGCACTATTTCCCTCTATCCTATTGTAGTGTCTAAGTTACCCTCCAAACCCACGATTATTAACCTCGAGTGTGTATGTCGGCTGAGTTGAGCGCTGCCGAGAAATTTGTTGAGGAAGTTTTGATCAACCTCATGACTGAAAGAATCATGTCTATGTCTACAGGTGTACAAGAATCATCGATGAGCGGACTTCCAGCCTCTCCATCCACTTCTCGCGGAGACAAACCATCCCGACCATTAGATGAAAAGTGAACCAAGTATAGGGATGATCTAGTGAATTCAAAATTGATCCTGAGTATATTACCCGCCTATATTCCACTTCTTAGCGATGTAGTAAATCAAGAAAATGTGCCCAGATATTTTGAATACACCTTGGTTATGATGCACCTCCCGAAGGGGATACACGTAGTTCGAGCAGACCAAGATAAGATTGCAGCGTTGAAGTTTAGTGACTTCAACTTCGAAGATCGCAAATTCTATAACATTCTCACCCCACATAAGTAACTAACCATAAATAAGGGGAAGAATTCGAAGATAATCCCCCAGTTGTGGACTATGAACCTCGCGTGGTCCACCCTTCTGAACATCATGAAGATTCCTCACTTCAGACGACACCAGGAGGTGAATGCATGTGTCAAGCTACATCTATCTTGTTACCATGGTAGTTATTTGTGGCTAAACCATCGTATAATGGTTTATCCGATGATAATCAATCAGATCACAGGCTTGAGTATGCAAGGACCTAATCCACAGGAGTTTTACCCCAGAAAAGCCATGGATTGCGCTCTAGCACAAAAGATCAAGGAAACTTATGGCGATGTCGAGAAGGGCACGCGAGGTTACAATGTATCTTCTATCTAGAGTGGCACAGTGTGCCTCGCCTGTCAATTGATTGCAGGGAAGTTAGTACAAAAGAACTTCCCTACCCAAGTCATTGGTTTTGTATTCAACCTCGCAAGGAAGTGCACGGAAGGCCTTCAAATGAACTGGGTGAAGTACCTGGTGAACCAATTAGAACTCGACTGCAGAGAAGCACAAGATCAAGGATATGAATTTCATTTCAATTGGCTCTTGATCCTTATATCTTTTATTTCCTAAGATATGCCAGAAGATACAACCTTCCCGGACATCGAGCCTTTTGAACCACTAGCCATGAAGTTCAGTACACTGTGGTACTCAAGCGACATGAATAAACAGTGGCAGTCAAATGTTGTTTTTCATAACTACTACAATCAACTGAAGATAGCCATCCAGTCCGAGGCTCGCATGACTCCAAACACTCTACAATGGTTCTAGACTTTGATGAACTTCAACGCAAATCGACATTTTATTTACATCATAGTGTGCGCCGACAAACACAAGAAACAACTTCATTCCTACTACAAGCTAATGGAGGAGGACTTGGAGGAGATCACTAAGGATTGGTCAGTGGACCTCCTTATTCCAGCAGACCCCATAGATATATCTGACATAGACAACCCAGAAAATGTGCAGGATACACCCGAACCTATCAAAAAAAGAAGAGCGAAGAGGTCCAGGAGATAGACAATGCATCCGTAAAAACTTCTTCCATATCACCAGAGAAAGGAGATGATGTCGAAGATTTGAATGACAAAGAAGTTGAATAGAAGAAAGGAGATGAGGTTGACCCCCTGAAGAAGAGGAAAGGTTCGCCTCTGAAACCTTCCTCTTGGAAGAAATTGAAGGCCACCATGACCAAGATGCAGACCGTCCTCACCTCCTATGAATTCAACTTCCTCATAGTAGCCTTGCAAGATGCTTCGCTGGAAATGGAAGAGAAATAAGAAGCAAAGAAAGAAGAGATTTATGATTTAATTAAGACTGAGCTGCGAGGGGTACAACATGCCCTATAGTCCAATCGCGCAGTCTCCACTGCGTCGGGAGAGCCAGGTTAGGGAGATGAGCCAGCTGAACTCCACCGCCTAGCCGATACAGTCGAAGCTCTCCTTCGACGAGCATAAGAAGAAACACAACAAGCTACCCAAACTTTGAAACAAGTACAAGGAGTACTCGTAAAGCAACGAAGTGATGCAGAACAGGAAAAGCTTGCTCTCCAAGAAAATTTTGATGAAGAAAAAACACATCTACAACAAGAAAAGGAATAGTTGCTCGCGGAGCAACTCGAATTAAAAGAAGTGGTCAACAGAGCACTTCGCTCTATGACAGTCTTAGAAATCACGGTAGAATACCAAGTTACACAGCAGGTGAACCAACTCACATAAGCCATCTAGCAGCTACAACAACGCATAGTAGATTTGGAGCTACGCACTATACCTAAGATCCCACAAGATGTAAGAGATCAAAGAGAAGCAACCGCTTGGAGCGCAATTGAAAGGCTAAAGGCTCTTACCTTGGAATGCAAGAAACTTATCAATCGTAGTGCCCAGATATATGAAAAACTCATGGAGAACCCAAAATTGAAGGCACTAGAGTTACAGCTCCAAGAGGCGAAGTATCAAGATGAAAAGATACAGGCACAGCTGAAGTCTCTATCAGTTGTGGAAAGAATGAAGCGCTCCCAAGAGAAACACACTGCACAACAACAAATCCATACTATCCAGAGCAGATTTATGGAAGTAACTCAGAGGCTCCAACCCGTACAATACAAGGCATATCAATTGTTTACAGAGGTAGAAGGCCAAGGAGCAGAGCTAGAGCAGGTTGTCACTACAGCTGGACAGCTTCTAGAATAACCTATCAATGATGTAGTCATCCAAGAGTTCACTGAACAGGAGGCCGTAGCATAGCTGCAAGTCGAAGCAGCGTGAGCCAAGATCGAGGTGTTCGAAGCAGAACTAGTCAGACCAGAGTGACTCAAGACGAGTCACAGGTGAGTGTTGGGGGCTTGTTGGCCCTTGACCACATTTTGGGAGATCCTTGGTCAAGTTTGACCTATTTTGGGACTTCGACAGCCTGTCAAAGATAGAGCGCAAGACGAAGCAGAGATCGTGGGATCTTGGCCCTTTTTTGGGTCCTTTTTGGGATTTGGGAATATGTAATGGGTATGGGATGTCGGCCCATGGGTTTACCCATGTTTAGGCCTATTTTGTAAAGTATAAATAAATGTCTAGGAAATGTAAGGAGGGGGGACTAGGTATCTATGTGATGTAGGGTCGATAAGCTAAGTGCTAAGTGCAAGTATGGTTTGTAGATGCTCTGTGCATATTGTGAGAAACTTGTCGAGCTAAGTGCAAGTGGTTGTAACAGACTATGAAAAGCATTGTGCTAGACCTAGCTTGGGGAAGGAGGATCTGGCGAGGTGCATGCAGATATCCTATCCTATGTGGAGTAGGGTTTTTGTGGCTCTTTGCATGTAGATGACTGATTGAAGATAATAAATAAGAAGAGTTGGTGGGCGTATCCCTAGGGTGGGGGTGAACCATGTAAATACTGTGTTTGTTTGCTCTTTGCGATGTTCTGATGTATTTATGTGTTATCTATTAAGTGATTGATATAGATCGATAGATAAATCTGTTTATGCTTTGTGCTTATGATGAATCTGGATGTTAGAACTGATATAGGAAAATGTTCTTAGTTCTTGAATCTTCTAGATATGATCCATTTATATATGCTAAGTCCTTAAATACATTAGATCAGGGTGAATGTTGTGATGCTTTGTTTTCTCTGTGGAGTAGATATTGGTTAAGAAATGATGAAATGACAGTGCTAAGTGCTCTATTAAGTATTATAATCATAGATCTGTGTCTCATCTAAGGTTGTAGACACCTAAGTCCTGCAACCACCCCTTCCTCTACCTTGGGTGAGACTTCATCTGCTTCACAGGTGTTATCGAAAGGGCCAATAGCTACGGTTTTGTTGGTGTGTTGTTGTAGCATTGAAACCTAGGTTTGACCCTGTACCAACAAGATTTACTGATTGTACCATTGGGTCCAAAGTACATAAAACCCCCAAAAATTACTATTAGATCTCTGAAAATAGACCATGGCTCATCTGGGCATGACCTCTTCTATTGGTGGCCTTGAGCTTCCCTGAGCTTCCCTGTGGCCAAAATACCTGTAAAATTCCTCAAATGCCTCTTCAACCTGTTCCAATGACTTCATAGAATATCAATTAGTCAAGAATGACTATTTAGTCATTGAAAATGGACTTTGGCTCCTCTGGGCATGGCCTTCTTCAATGGTGGCCCGGGCTCCTTGGAGCTCTCTAAAAATTCCCTGTAGAAAATCCTATAATATTAGTCTCCAAATTCCTTTGAAACCTGTACCAATGGATTCAGAACATCCAAAAACCCCTAGCTGGGCTTTTTCGACACCTGGTTTGGCCAAGAAACGAAGAAGATAGACCTCCTGCAAATTTTCTCCTTCAAGCTTGTTGTATCTGGTTTGCCAAACCACACCTCCTGTGTGAGTAACCTGGCTTCTGGGTGTTTCCCGTGCCTAAACCCAGCATGCGTGCTGTTTCCACAAAATGATAAAATTTGTCACATGGTTAGGGGACTTAGCACCCAAACTGATAGAGGTGTTGGACACGTGGTTGCCATGTGACCACATCCTGTGCCAAATATGGGCACTCGTTGCAACAATGTGAATTGCGCCAAGTGTCATGCATAGGGTGAGATCCAAATTCAAACGTGGTTTGTGTGCTGACAAGTGTCAGCATGTTTTTTGTTCAAAGGACTCCCGCGCAACGTATGGCAAAGGGTCGTATGGGAAAATCTCATGTGAACAGGATTGGGGCTAAGCCCCAGTCCGGACCTGCGCCTAAAATTACCATAGAGTAAATTTTAATATAAGTTAAAACATATAGTTTCAAGTACTAAAGCATGGGCAGAGTGGTAGCCCTCACCCTTGCCAAGTCATTTCCCCTACCTGGAGGTCGCGGGGTTGAGTCTTGTGGACTCCCAAATAATTTTTCCACTATCAACTAGAGGGGGTGCCATGTGGCAGCGCATGACTGGGCCACATTGCACCATTTCAAACACTCAACTGAAGACACGTGTTGGTTTCCCATTGGACCACTTGTATGACACCTCATCTACCTAGTCACCTGCCAGCTCAGTGTACGATCATTCCACGTAAGTTGTACAGACCTGCCACGTCAGTTTTATGGCCTTCCCATGTCAGCTGTACGGACTACACAGTCATCAAATTTTTACCTGTTTGGAAAAATATATAGAACATGATATCTCACTCATATGGTGTCTGTTTGAACCCGTTCGAGTTGTGTTGGGTTCATGAGGATGAGGCCTACACCCTTGTCCATTTTGAAGTGATTTTGAGCACTTTTAATTTTGGGCTAAATATTTTGACACCTGGTCCAGATTCTGATCACTCCTTCCCACTGAAAAGATTTTGGTACCACAAAAGATGATGATTATCTGCATGAGCTTCAATGCTCTTCTTCTTCCAAGTTCTATCAACTGATTCTACTTGAAAAGTCTTCTTAGCAATCACCTGGGTACCTTGACATGCCTTTCATTGCAATTGGCTATGTCCATCAACCACTATTCTCTTTCTATTCCTAACCCACTGTTCTCTTTATGCTTGGAAAACTATCATCCTTCCCATTGAGAATCAAGTCCCTCTTGTGAACTCTTGGTGTCAACACTATTCACTCTACAAAGGCTGCAAAAACACTTTCCTGCGACATCTTGTCACAAACCAATAAAAACCATCAATCTTGAAAACAAACTTTATACAAGAATGAAAAATGATGACAACCAACTCTTTTTCTCTTCAAGCAATAACTGTCTCATCTTGTACTTCATCAAAGTACATGGCGTTTTCCTACATCTTGGTGTACTCAATATTGACTTACAATCCGTCAAACACCATTGACTAAACATAAGTCAAAAAACGTGATTGACACAACACAATCATCAATACAACATATACCCAAGTCGAGACTCATTCGAAACATATCGACATTCCAAAAGTCGACATTCATGATACACAACCATGTTACATTCATGAGTCACTCATAATGAAACTATCACAAAGTTCATTGTTTACACACATAGAAAATCACATGCATGTGCATAGCTCTTCAACTCTCCTTCAAGTACAAACATAAGTACATAAACCCAAAAACATATGGGTACATAAGAGCTAAAATGAAAAGATAAACGGCTGAAATAAGTAAGTATCATACCCATCTTTTACACCCTCCTAGCGAAGTTGTGAAAAAACAAGAATTCCTTCAATAGAATCACATTCACATGCAAAATTGCATCATACACGTTATGATAAGTTGTTGCAACTTGTCATACTTTCAACAAAAATGCATACATAAGGCTGAAATGTGCATCTACAAACGGAGAAATGCAAGCCTTACTTGCTTAAGAAATCTAACCATTTTTTACCAAGCCAATTCAATGGTGATTTTTCCTGCTGAAAATCCTCTTCTTGTGAATCATCTTGACTCACGTCGATGATGGACTCTCCTCTTCCATTCTTGCTAGTATCTTTATCCATCTAATTCATGTGTTGTGGATGAGTCTATGGATAAAATGTCCAACATTGGTCATTGAGATGACCCCTCTCCTTGCAGTGAGTGCAAATATTTTGCATCTTCTTTTCAAGTTGCCTTTGCTTTGATAGTTTCTTGAATGTGGTCAATCTTTTCCAACATATTGAAACATGATGGTTATATAAACCACAATATGTACATGGACTTTTTCTCCCATTTTTACATGAAAATTTACCATGCTCAACATAATCAAAAGCAACTGAATTATAGGCAAAAATATACCTTGAACATTCACCTTTATCGCCTTCTTGAGGAGGTGAATTTGAAGAGTTACTATCTTGCTTTTGAAGACCAACAACAATGTCCTTGTCCTCATGGATATCACAACTCTATTGTTTCACACATTTCCATTCACATTGAACACACACTTTGCATGCTTGAGGGATTGAACTTGCAACAAAAGTTGTTCTTGGAACTGTTTCCCTTGTCTCCTCAACTTTGGAATATGCTCCATCTTTCTGTTCATATCCAAGACCCCAATTCTTGGGCCTCTCCTCAAAAAAAATAGGCTCAACAATTCCTTGTGCATGTTTTCCTAACCCTCTACCTTCATAGCCCATTTTTAACAATAATTTGGACCCTATTCCTCTAGTATGATTTTCAAAAACACCAAAGCATTCAGCTTGAGAGGAATTTGAAGAAAAACCAACATTACATACCTCATGTTCATGAATGTAATTGGTAAGGGTTTCCTTTTCCTCATGGAGTTGAGTCTCCATCTCATGCAACTTTTCAAGAAGCTGGTGCTTCTCCTCCTTCATGGCCATCAACTGCTCTTAAAGGGCAGTGCTCCCCTTCCTATCTTCCCACATCTCTTGCACCATATTTCTCATGGTTACAAACTCATTCAAAATCTCTTTGTCAAAGAAATTGGCTAATGAAGATGTATTAGAACTCACATTGCTTGAAGCTTCCTCCATCCTTGCAAGGTATCAAACTTCAACACAAAACTTGCACAATAATACCAACATCTAAAGTTCTAGCTATAAATGCCAATCACATGAGAAAAACTATGCTGTGATACCCCCTGATATGAAAATAGGGGGCTGACTTGTTTTTATATGCAAGCAACCTCTACCCCATTAAAATAAACTTCAGGACCTTTCTCAATGTCTTATTTGTGCAAGAGGATTTATGTGTCAATTTTAGGCTTCTTTTAGGTGTTTATGTGTGAGGTTTTTTTAAAGGTTCAATATGTTGTTTAAAGAATATGTGTGAGGTACTAATTTGTAGCGTTGAACCCTAGGTCTGCCCCTATACCAAAAATATTTACTGACTGTACCATTGGGTCCATAGTACATAAAAAGCCCAAAAATGACTATTATATCTCTGAAAGCAGACCATGGCTCATCTGGGCATGACCTCTTCTACTGGTGGCCTTGAGCTTCCCTGTGGCCAAAAAACCTATAAAAGTCCTCAAATTCCTCTCCAAACATTTCCAGTGAGTTCAGAGCATATCAATTAGTCAATAATGACTATTCAGTCACTGAAAATGGACTTTGGCTCCTCTGGGCATGGCCTCCTTCAATGGTGGCCCTGGGCTCCTTGGAGCTCTATGAAACTTCCCTATAGCAAAACTTGCAATAGAAGTCTCCAAATGCCTTTGAAACCTATACCAATGGATTCAAAACATCCAAAAACCCATAGCTGGGATTTTTCAGCACCTGGTTTGGCTAAGAAATGAAGAAGATTAACCTCCTCCAAATTTTCTCCTTCAAGCTTGATGTCTCTGGTTCGCCAAAATGCACCTCCTATGTGAGTAACTTGGATTATGGGCGTCTCCTGTGCCTAAACCCAACACGTGCATCATTTCCAAAAAATGCATGAATTTGTCACACGGTTAGGGGACTTAGCACCCAAATCGGTGGAGGTGTTGGATGCCTGGTTTCCATGTGACCACGTCCCATGCCAAATATGGGCACCTGTTGCAACGATGTGAATTGCGCCAAGTGTCATTCCCGGGGTGAGATCCAAATTCAAATGTGGTTCATGTGCTGAAAAGTGTCAGTGTCTTTTTCATTGGAAGAAATCTCGTGCAACGTATGGAAAAGGGTCGCATGGGCAAAGCTCATGTGAACGGGGTTGGGGCTAAGCCCCAGCCCGGACCCGTGACTAAACTTACCATAGAGTAAATTTTAATATAAATTAAAATATATAGTTGTAAGCACTAAAGCGTGGGAGGAGTGGTAGCCCTCTCCCTTTCCAAGTCATTGCCCCTACCCGGAGATTGCGGGGTCGAGTCCTGCAGACTCCCCAATAATTTTTCCACTGTCAACTAGAGGGGGTGCCATTTGGTAGCTCACGACTGGGCCACGTGGAACCATTTCAAACACTCAACTGAAGACACATGTCGGCTGCCCATTGGACCACTTGTATGACATCTCATCCACCTAGTCACCTGCTATCTCAACATACGGTCATGCCATGTAAGTTGTACGACCCTACCACATTAGCTATACGACCCTACCACATCAGTTGTACGACCCTGCCATGTCAGCTGTATGGACTGCACAATCATCAAATTTTTGCCTGTTTGGAAAAATGGATAGAATGTGATATCTCACTCATATTGTGTCTTTTTGAACCCATTTGAATTGCGTTGGGTTTGTGAGGACGAGGCCTATGCCCCTGTCTGTTTTGAAGAGATTTCGATCTCTTTGAATTTTTTTCTAAATTTTTTGATCCCTGGTCTAGATTCTGATCATTGAGAAAAATGTTGGGTTACGATTATGAAATCATATATAAAAAGGGAAAAGAAAATATGGTGGTATATGACTTGTCATGACAACATGAGGAGGAAAACTCCTTCTCTTCCTTATCCTTACCTGTTCAGGATTGGACTGAGGAAGTAAGATAAGAGTGACTAACACACCTGACTATGTCCAAGATAATTCATCGACTTCAGGAGGACCCTAATTCTCCCCTTCACTACACTTGGAAATAAAATATTCTCATGTACAAGTATCACCTAGTTCTATCACCATATTCAAACCTCAATATGAGGCTCTTAAATAAGTTTCACTCATCTACTATTGCGAGCCACTCTGACTTGGAAAATACCTATGCTCATGCCCATCATTCATTTTTTTGGGAAGGAATGAAGAAGAACATTCTTATCTTTGTCACTGAATGTGAGGTGTGCCAACACAATAAAGGTGAAACCATCAAGTCTCCAATATCTCTACAACCCCTACCCATTCCAACTTCTATGTGGACGAACATCTCCATGGAATTTATAGCGGGCCTCCCCAAAGATGAGAACAAGAAAATCATCATGGTGGTGGTTGATCGCCTCTGCAAGTATGCTCATTTTTGTGCATTACCCCAAATTTTCACATCGTCACTGGTAGAGCAAGTTTTCCTTGATCAAATTTTTAAGTTTCATGGCATTCCCACCTCTATTGTTTATGATCATGACTCGAATTTCATGAGAAAATTTTGTCAAGAGTTGTTTAAATTACAGGTAACCCAACCGAACATGAGCACTACCTATCACCCATAGTCCGATGACCAAACGAAAGTGTTCAACAAATGTTTCGAAACCTACTTGCGATGTTTTTCTTCTAACAAACAACACTAGTGGGTGCAATGGATTCCATTGGAATAATGGTGGTACAATACTTCATATCATACAGACACTAAAATGACCCCATATGAAGCAGTGTATGGCCAACGACCACATATAGTCACTACATATCTTCCAGGAACACCAAAGGTCCAATTTATTGATAAAATGTTGCAAGGTAGAACAACCACCCTCGCGGCTCTAAATGATAACCTCCCCATGGATCAAAATTGCATGAAGCAATAGGTGAACCAACATCATTCAGAACAGGTTTTTTAGGAAGGTGATAAGGTGTTTCTTAGACTCCAACCTTACAAAAAAACATCTCTCAAAGCCCAGGGGCATCACAAGTCGGCACCCAATTTTTATGATCCCTATAATATAATCAAGCGTATTGATTCAATGGCCTACAAATTGGCTCTTCCAGCTACTTCCAAATCCCATCTGATGTTCCATGTTTCCTTTATAAAGAAACCAGTGGGACAAAATTGCAGGGTCCACACCATCCTTCTTGAATTAGATGAAGAAGGATCCCTTTGGCTCCAACCAGAAGTTGTCCTCAATGCATGTGAATGTCAGTTGTGTGGAAAAACTATCAAGGAAGTGTTGATCAAGTGGAAGGACACATCACCCGAGCATGTGAATTGGGAACCATTGGCCATTCTCCAACAATTTCTACATCTTCAGCCTTGAGGACAAGGCCACTTTTGAAGGGGGAGGGCATGTTAGGTTCTGATCCTAACCCCTCTTCGTGGGTCATTAGTTAGTATGATCTATTTTCTATGTAATATAGGCCAACATTAGTAATAAGGCCTATTAAATAAATGATAATAAGTAAATGTAAGAAGACCTAATATAAGCTTCCTCTTATAGAAATATCTTCTTTTAGAAGTTTCCTTAGAAGATAGAATTAGTATAAATAAGAGTAGGAGGTACTGACAGGAAACAACGTTCACTTCTCCACTATTATTCTATGCAATATTTTTGTTTTGGCTATTATAATAGATTTGTTACCTTACATATATGATGCCTAGGGTAAACATGAATGAAAAAGAAAAATTAATAGATGAAACCATAGTTTTTCATAGAAAAATAAAAGTGCATATTTCTCAACCATATCTTGTTGTATCTCAAACTCTTAAGAATCCTTAGACCTTGGCACTTTTGTCTAATTCCACTCCCACCATCGTCTCTTCTTCTAAATTTTTGAATCAATATTTCAAACAATTGGAACATAATGTAGTAGAATAATTGAATAAAAATTAATCCAATATCTCTGTGTTGGATCTTTGCATGATTTCTTAGAAGAAAACTCTATTACTCAAAGCATTGAAGGATGAGAAAACCCAAACTGTGGATGTTGATCAAATTTTAAATAGAGTAAATTTAGGGGAAGCCCAAAAATGAACAATAAACACATCATATATAGGCAAGAAATCCAAGCTATACATACCTCCTTTCTTGTTAACTTTTGATATTTTCAATAGAAATCTGTAGAATTGTTTATTAGATTTAGGGGCATCATCAAATTTCATGCAATATTTTTTCGGTAAGAAATTGAATGCAAAACCTTCAAAACGTTCAAACCATATCATACAATTAGATAGAATAGAAGTAAAGGTTATCAAATAATTAAAATATGTTATGATTAGGATTGATTCAAACCCCATGATTCACCAAGTTATTGATATTATTGTTGTAGAAATCTAGAAAGCATATGGTATTTTTCTTAGTTGTGTATGGTCAAAAAAACTCCAAGGGTATTTTTCTTTTGATTGGCATCACCTTTAGTTACCTTGGAATGGGAAACCTAATAAGATAAGAATCGAATGAGAAAAATATTTGAATAACATTATGACTGATTTGGAGGCACCCAATGAACCACCCCCATCTAAATTTCTGATACTAGGGAATTATTCTCTTGACTCAGATTTTTGAAATTTCAAAACCTTCACTTCTAAAATAGTTTTAACATAGAAATCAGAATTACCTATGCAATTGGAATAAATCATACCAGAAACATACAATATCCCTAGGGAAAATTATACAGATAATATTTCATAGGAAAATTCTAAAAAACTAGAGATTGAAAAGGAAGAAGTAATAACTCATGCTGCCTCTAAAATCTAGACTCTTTTATTTGATGGTTCCAGGTCTCAATAAGGAGAAAGCGTTGGGTGTATTTTCATATATCCAAATGATAAATATAGTTTCCTTTCTTGTAGACTAGAATTTGAATGCACAAATAACATAGTTGAATATGATGCCTTATTTCAAGGTATCAAGAAAGCCATTGATTTGAATATCAAAGAACTCACAGTTTTTGGGACTCTAAAATAATTGTTAGATAGTTTAGGGATACCATAAAATGTAAATTGCCTCACCTTATAAAGTATCAACAAGAATTCCATAGGTTTATGGATGATTTTCTTGCTTTCAACATCACTACTATACCTCATTCCAAGAATATGCTAGTCGATTCCTTGGCTACACCAACCTCAAGGCTTTCCCCTTTAGAAAACTATGAAGTTGGCATATTTACTATTGATATTTTATATAAGCCCTTAGTCCCCAATAATATCATGAATTGGAGAGTGTTTGAAGGAAATGAGTAGATACTAGTATTCTTAATTAATGAAGAAAAGTTTAGATATTTTTCTATCAACGATGAGGAATTTCAAGCAATACTAGTTGAGAAAGAGTGTAAAGGTTTTGTAAACAAAGAAGATACAATAGTTGTAAGACATGAAATTCATAGAATTCCTAAAGGATTAGTAAATTTAGAAAAAACAAATTGACTTTCAAGACAAGTTCAAGAACCCACAAAATGTAAAAACTAGGAGCTCTAGTCTCGCTTATGAAGTAATAAATCTAGGAGCTGTTGAGAGTCCTAGGAAAATCAATATGGGAATATTAATGTCTTCATATGAAAATAAATCTTATCTCAAGATTTTCTAGGATTATCAAGACATTTTTTCCTAATCCCATGAAGACCTTAAAACTTATGACACGAGAATCATCTAACATACGATGCGACTTAAGAATGATGTGAATCCATTTCAACATAAATTACAAAAGTTCCATCCTTCTATAGAACCCTTAATGCAAAAGGAACTTAATAATATGTTGGATTCTAAGACCATTTTTTAGGTAAGACATTCTTCCTAGGTGGTTAATCTAGTGGGAGTAAAGAAGTAGTCAAGTGAAATCCATCTTTGTGTAGATTTTCACAATTTAAAAAAAGCCTTTGAAAAGAATAGTCATCATATCCATCCAATGGAACAACTCCTACATATTGTTTCTAGATATGAGATGTTTTCACTTTTGGACTGTTTCTCAGGATATAATCATTTTTTTTTTTAACTTTAGAAGAGGATCAGCTGAAAACTACATTTCATACCAAATTGGGTACCTTTGCATATAAACACATTCCTTTTGGATTAATTAATGTAGTATCCACTTTTAAATGAGCCATGAAATTTAATTTAGAGGGATAATAAACAAATGTGCAGTGGTCTATCTTGATGATGTAACAGACTAGATCACATCCTTCATATGACCAAAATCTTTAAGAGATGTCAAAGATATGGTATTTCTCTTAATCCAAAAAAACCTTTTTTGGTGTAACCAACGGAAATGTTTTCGGCCATATCATCTCCAATGATGGAATAACTATTGACCCTAATCGAGTAAAATTTATTTCCCAATTACCCTTCCTACACAATAAGAAGGCCATGCAATCCTTTTCTAGAAAGATTAACTTTGTAAGAAAATTCATACCTGATTTTTCTGAAACAATTAAACCTTTGTAGAAAATGATTCATAATGATGCTAATTTTAAATGGAATAAAGAGGAAAAGGAATATTTTGACAAGATTAATATTGTTATTTCTCAAGAACTTGTTTTACACAGTCCTGATTTTAATAAGGATTTTTTCCTATACACCTTTGCCTTTGACCAGTCTTTCTCAATTGTCCTCACCCAAAATGATGATGATATGAATGAGGCCCCTATATATTTCATGAGTACTAAATTACAAGGTGCATATTTGAATTATCCTTCCATTAAAAAATAATTCTACAATGTATACAAAGTGGTCAAACATTTCAAGTCTTATATCCTCAAGAACCATACCAAATTTATAGTCCCTCATAATTCTGTGAGGTCACTCTTCACACAACAGGAATTGGGAGAATGGAGGGGAACTTGGATGATTCTTATCCAATAGTTTGAACTTGATACTAAGCCCACCAGAATAGTTAGGGGTCAAGGGTTGTACAAGTTGGCCATCGAGTCTCAAGTCTTCAGAAGATCAGGCAATTCTGGATGGGACAATGCACTGTCCTTATGGTGTAATGAAGTACTTTTCAACCCTGTAAATAATGACTCATGGTATTTGATTCTTTATTATTTTCTTCATCATGGTACATGCCTAGATCATCTGAATCCTAAATAAAGAAGAGCACTTTGATTGAAATATTCTCAGTATCGTCTCATAAACTCTTTTTGTTTCAAAAAAGTTATGAAGGGGTCTTATTGAGATGCAATGAGAAAGATGATGCAGAGAAGGTGTTGAAGGATCTTGACAACATCCCAACTGGTAGACATTTTTAGGAGAAAACACAACTCATAAAATCCTAAGGGAATATTACTATTGGAGGACTTCGTTTAGAGACACTTATACACATGTCAAGACATGTAAGGTTTATTGGTTAATTGTCTATAAGAAAAAGAAGGCCTCCATCCCATTATAGCTAGTAATGATTTCTATACCATTTGAATAACATGGAATATATGTTATAGGAGACATTAATCCAAATTCATCAAAATAGAA
>JASDQU010013881.1:8121-28215 GCA_032191745.1 Picea mariana | reverse complement strand
GGGGGGGCGGTGAATCAATATAAGACTATTTTTTATTTTCTTTCAATATTTTTCAGTGTGTTACTTTACTAACTATAACCATTAATTATAAAATATAAAACCATACAATCCAAAATACACATAGATTTAACGTTGATACCCAAATGGGAGAAAACCACAAAAAAAATATTTTATAAAATCATGTAGGCACCAACCTACAGTTACAATGTTTGTAGGAACCAACCCGTAGGAGACACCAATCCCCTTAGCTGAGAACTAAATCAGCATTGTCTATAGGAACCAACCTACAACTGCAATATTTGTAGGCACCAACCTATAAGAGACACCAATCCCCTTAGTTGAGAACCAACTCAACAATATGTAGGCACCAAGCTACTGGAGACACCAATCTCCTCAATATTTCAATAATGTCAAATATTCTCTTTCCCTCAAGCCTTCACTTGCATAAAACTATTATTTTGTCTCTATTGTCACAACAGATTCCTTTAGTTGATAATATGCTTGATTTCATAAGTTCCTTATACCTTTCACCTCCTATCCAACCTTATACAATTACATTATCTTCCTTTCATACTCTGGCATCCTCGGACCTCAGAGCCTTAGAGATTCTCCTCCACACTTCTTCACACTTTTTTTACACACTCAAAAAAAATTTGGGCAATGATATTTATATAGTCCATGCTTCGATGGATTTGTCCACATAAAAATTATGTCCATGGGGTTAGCTCCAAATATCCTCAAAACCAAGCTGTCACACTCAAAAATTGACATAGATCCATTTTGGTTTCGTGTGCATTGTTCTCACATGCCATAGTACATACTTCAACACTAAGAAACCATTCGATCAGTCCTCAATCTAATATCGACTATCAATCTGCTCACTACCCTTCAAAACACATAATACATCCTTAATGCTCAACAACCATTGGATTTTCTTCTCAATTAAATTTTAGCCATTGATCTCATTCATTGACCATTAGTACATGCAACATAGCTTCGATTCTCAATGAATATGCAATCTTTCCTTTGGATTTAATATTGATATTTGGTATGTTTACTGTCCACCAAAACACACTATGCAACCACAATGCACAATCGTCATCCTATCAGTCCTTTGATTAAATGTCAACCATATATCTACTATCAATGGCCACTAGAATGCTTGACATGACCCTAACACTTAGCAACTTTCTTATATGGACTCTATTTCAATCTCATCCATCGATCTATCAACTTGACAATTTGCTTCATCATTTATTCTGTACATACTTCTATGGCCTCCAAAATACACCTTTGCATTCCGACACACTTATTTTTCACCTATACTTAGAAACTTTTCAAGCATTTCATCATGGGTCTAAGGAATTTGCATTCAAACTTTTTTTTCCTCCAGAGTACACCTTCGTGTTCTACCAAACTCGTTTTGCACCCATACCTAGAAACTTTTCAAGCATTTCACCGCAAGTCTAAGGCATTTGCGTTCAAAATTTCACGACCTCAAAAATGAACCTCCATTTTATTCCACACTCATTTTCCACCGATACTTAGAAATGTTTCCAAGCATTTCACCACGGTTTTAAGGAATTTTCTTGATTCACTTGCATTACCTACGATCCATCCATCCAATCAATTCCTCAAACTTAGACAATTTCTGAAATCTCACCGTGGGCCACAAGATATTATGATACTTTTCCACCATACTTCATTAACTTCACAATGTATTGATACTTAGTCAATTTTTGGGATATCACCATGGGTCCACGGGTTCACACTCATTTCATTATTTGTTCACATACTTCTGAAATTGATTGTTCCAATCCATTGTGTTGATGTTGCAGACGAGGTGGCTTATGCATGGACTTCTTCTACAAGTATACTGGATGATGTGGCATCGGTATGTGTCCTGAAATGTGGCATCTGCAGAGCTACTTGTTATGGCATTGGCTTGGTACTGATGTGGACTCCCTCTGATGTGGCACTCATCTTACTAGACACATGGTGCTGATGTGGCATATGAGCTTGCTCACTCAGTATTCAGCCCCAATCCTTTGATCTTAACCATTGATCTCAAAATATAAATATTCAATATTTATCTAGTATCGTGTCCACATTTTTCCATGAATAATGTTAATTATTTTCATAGGGTTTCATAGCTCTCCCGTCTTTTTTTAAACCATGTAACCATGTCTTTGCAATATAAACCTTTTGAGAATGGTTGTCCTTATGAAATTGTGATAAGTTTCTTATGATCCAGATGCTTTTTAGAATGAAATGAAAGCAGAGATATAACAATGAAATATACAAATATATTGCAATAAACACAGACATACAATAATGCACAATTTTTATTAATGAGAGAATGTACAGATACTGTAAGATTATAGAGTGAATGGTTCGCTAGAAGGGTGGAAACTTATCTCTGAGAAGAGATGTGATGGCTATGCTCATTCGAAAAAATATGATGATGTTTACAATGAGGCTCCAAATTCCTTTTTAAAATAAATAAAATCCAAAAACCTAACCCCAGAAGATGAAACGTCAAAAGGTTTGTGGGCCCCAATTGGGGCAGTTGATACGTCAACTTCCTGAGGGCATAATGTTTGCATACGATATTCATTTGGGGCATTCTTTACCTCACCGAAAAGGTATATCTGAGGATTAAGTAGTAAATTTAGCCTATACTATGGGTTTGGCTCTCTATTGGGCATTTTCGTTCCCAAAAAATGTCATTCAAGGCCTAAAAATGGCCTCAGAAGTTCAGGACCTGAAAACCATAGAAAATTTGCCAAGGTGGAAACCCATGTTTTGATCCAGTGGAATAGGTGGGTGGACACCGATATCCATCTGGATCAATCCTCCCCCCTTACGAATAAATGTTCCCCATTGCATCAAGTTCTCGTGGGATATGGGGAATCTTTTTTTGAATCTACAACTTGTTGAGTTGATTGCCTTATTGCAGAAGTTGTCTTTCTTAGCTTGTTGAAGGATGTTGTGAACCTGTTGCTGGAGGGGTTGGATCCATTCAAATGATTTAGCTGCATGATATTCCCAAGTGTGGGAGGACTCTGTTAGTGAATATGCAGCACGAGGAGTATGAAGGGCTCTGTTATAACGTTTCTTGAATGGATAGTGTGAAAGTACCCCTGTAGGTGAAGAAACGATAATATGGTGCCATTATACAATATGCTCATGTTGGATATAAAGGTATTGGGCTGAGGATTCAGTGGTTGCATTGTCCTTCTTTTCACCTTTTGACCATATTGTGAATAATATAAACTTTTCAGTATGAGAGATTACTTTGTGACACTGTTTTGTCAGTACAATAGTCGAAACTACCTCGAGTATCATGTAGGGATGACCCCCTAAAATAAAAATGACACTACGGGGTCGAGACTCATAAATATAATGATGCCTCCACATATATGGTTGGCCTAATATAACATCACATATTTCCAGTGGGGAAACATCACATAGTACCTCATCCTTGAAGGGCTTGATGTCGTATGACAGACGACACTATTGGATGACACAAAGATCTCATCCATGGTAGAGCCATCCAATGCTGTATGGCTACGGGTGTGGTTTTGTTAGCAAATCCAACTTCTTGAATACCTCTACTTAGATGAGGTTCTCCTGGCTCCCAATATCAACAATAAAATGAAACGGGGTCCCCCTTACCCAGATCTGTGAATGGAAAAGGCACTCTCCCTCCTCAAGATCCTCTGGTTCTTTTGGTTGGATTATTGCAGTCGCGACATTAGCAGTGGGTTCTACATCAATTATATTTATCCTTTTATTATTGTATGAATTAGAGTCTGAGTCGGGGCTCAACTATGTTTCTTTGAGCTCCACCACCAATGATTGTTTCGAGTGACATTCACTAGTGTTTTTCCAAGGGATTTTGTGGAAGTCACACCACTTCCCATTGTCCTTATTCATCTTCTAGATGCTATTATTTTCCTACATCTTGGAATGTTTGTATTGAGGTTGGTTGTTTTCTAGATTAGGGATAACTTTACCATAATTTGGTTGTTGTGGATTTGATGACCCAAATTGCTTCTTGTTCTGCTACTTAAATTCCTGCTCGATTTCAACAACATATCTATAAGTGAATCCCAATGATGAGATATCTAGAAACTCCATTTTGATTTGGATGTACCTGTGTAGAGCCCCACAATATTTCATAACTAGATGCCACTCAGAGTCATTTATACCCAGCTTGGTGTGCAAGGTAAGGAAGGTATTTATGAACTCTGACACTATTTGGTCCCACTTTTGTTGCAACGTGGTCCATCTCATGTATTGTTCATCATAGTTTTCCACAAGGTAATATTTCTCCTTGAGCACATCTATAAAAAAATCCCAAGTGGGATTGAACCCAAATATTCCAGACTCGTCTATGGAATTTTTCTCCCAGTAAGTTTCCCACCAATGCTTGAGATGGGGGAGAGCCTTAAGGAGTGCAAAGGTGATACTTTCTCTTTCAAAAAATTGTGAACAAAGAAATAACCTTCTAGAAAATTTAACCATTTTTCTAAAGTATCTGCATCGATCTGACCTTCAAATATGGGGATATCAAAATTAACTCAAACCTTGAATGGGGTAGTGTCTCCAAAACGATTGCTTGACGAATACGTGTTTGTTATTGTCAGCAATCGTTAAAGGATTTTGGAAAAATTATCCAACATCTTGTTCCTCTGTTGTGCGAGGGCTTCCACGAGAAGCATCATGATGGGATATTCTACTTCCTCATTCCTCTTCTCTATTGCCATGGGAGGATGTTTGGGCTGGAGAGAGAATTTTTCCTCAATAGACACTATCTCAATACCCAAATCTGTATACCCTAACCTCATTAGGGAAATGCACTAAGAAACGAAAAGGAGTAGCCTGCTCTGATACCACTGATCCAGATTATTTTCAGAAAAATGAAAGTGGAGATATAAGAATAGAATATACAAAGATATTTCAATAAACATAAAGATACAATGATGCACTATTTTTATTAATGAGAGAATGTACAAAAACTGTAAAACTACAGAGTGAAAGACTCTCTAGAATGGTGGAAACTTATCTATGAGAAGAGATGTGATGGATATTCTCATTAGCAAGAAGATGATGATGTTTACAATGAGGCTCCAAAGGCATTTTTAACATAAATAAAATCCAAAACCCTAACCCAGGAAGATGAAATGTCAAAAGGTTTGTGGACCCTGATGGGGGTAGTTGATACATCAAATTCTCGAGGGCGTAAATTTTGCATACGATATCCTTTTGGGGCGTTCTATAATTCTTCATAAAGGTCTAGATGAGCACTATTTATTTCATTTGGTCCAAAACATGACTTCAACCACTGTATGGGAACTTTTGTGCCCAAAAATCATTGTTTAGGGCCTCAAAATGGCCTCAGAAGTTCATGACCCAAAAACCGTAGAACATTTTCCAAGGTGGAAACCCATGTTTTGAGCTAGTGGAATAGGTGGGTGGCCACAGATATCCATCTGGATCAATCCTTCCCCTTAGGAAACAATGGTCCCCATTGCATCAAGTTCTTGTGGGAGATGGGGAAGATATTGTTGAATATGCACTTTGGTGAGTTGCTTGCCTTTCTTTAGAAGTTGTCTTGCTTAACTTGTTGAAGGATGTTATGAACTTGTTTCTTGAGGGTTTGGATCTGTTCAAACGATATAGATGCATCATATTCCCGAGTGTGGGAGGAATCTGTTGGTGAAGATGCAGCATGAGAAGTATGAAGGGCTCTGTTATAACTTTGCTTGATTGGAAAGTGTGGAAGTACCCCTGTAGGTGAAGCAACGATATTTTTTCACTCTTCTACAATCTACTTTTTCTATATAGAAAGGTCCTGGGTCGAGGCTGCAGTGGTTGCAGTGTCCTTCTATTCACCTTCTAACAGATCATGAAGAGGATAAAATTTTTGGTATGACAGATGACTCTGCTTTATTTGATCTAGTTTACTGGACCCAAAACCTCCTTTTCCAAACTTGATGCATGCCATGCTTCCTCTGCGCTCTTGTATTTATTTTTTCTCCTCGATCATGTACAATCACCATTCTTCTTTAAACCTATGCATCCATAATTCAATCTATTTTATTTTCACACAGTCACTTCGTCTTTAGGGTAACCAAAGAACACTTGCAAAAATCTAACAATGCATAGTCATATTTCTCACATAGAGGCTCATCATCATACATAGGAATTCTCTATTTCCTCTATCTGGTTTGACTTCCTTGGTCTAATTCGTTAACCTCAAAGACAATTGCATACAAAAAATATTATCAATTTGCAAAGACATTCATAGTACCCCCTATCACTGACAACAATTAGTATTCTCTTATCATTGTCACAATCATGTCTATCTTTGACATCAATGACAACACAATTTCCAACAAACTCCCCCTTTTTCATTGATTGCAACACTTAGTTATTTTGGTACTCCTCTTCATGGAAACACTTAGTTATTTTGGTACTCCTCTGCTTCCTGAAAGTATATCTTTATTAAAATATCCCTCTTTCTCTGTACGCTCCCCTTTTGACATCAATGGCAAAGGGATATTCTCCCCCTTGCACTGTACTCTTTATTTTATGCTCTCCAAACAACAACCTTCTCTCTTTCTACATTACCCCTAATTTTGTGCTCTTCCTTTAGTGCTTCATGGATTGGATGGCATAGGTACCACCCCCAATTTATGTCCAAGATACTTCGATGCTTCTCTAGTAAGAGATTTTGTAAAGATATCAACAACCTATTCCTTTATGCAATTATAGTCCAGCTTGGCATTTTGTTCCATGACTTGTTCTCTTAATAAATGACATTTTATTGGAATGTTTTTTGTTTTTGAATGCATGACTAGAATATTTGAAATGTTTATTGCATTGGTATTGTCACATAGAATTGGTATGGGCTGACCATACTCTAACTTAATGTCCCACAATGTTTGTTTCATCTAGAGCACTTGTGTGCAACATGTTGTTGCAACAATGTATTCTACTTTTGCTATGGATAAAGAGATTGAGGATTTACTTTTTTTGAACCAAGATACTAGATGTTGGGCCCTTAGTTTTTGGGATAAGGAATTGTGTAAGTTTTGGCTAAGTATGAGTTGCGCAAGCTCCATAAGAATATGGACAACAGAGAAAGAAAAATAAACATAAATCAGTTGCAAAAAGGACAGTACAACGCCAACAAAGAAAAAGCGGTTGCAACAAAACAAGAAAGCATGCAAACAAAGACAAAAGACAAAACTTAGCTTATATATAGGGAGGAATATGATTGTAAAGGGGTTAGTTGTTAGCTGCTAGTTCGACTGAATTGTGATTGCATTCATTTTGATATTTCCCTTACTGTTAGGTTGATGTCATAGTTATTATATGTGGCTGAGAGGTCAAAGCCAAGATGTTGTAATGTAATATGTACACCATTTTGAGAGTTAGAGATCTGCGACATGAGTGCAGAGCCATGAGTATGTAATAGATCACTACTATATGTCTCTGAGCTTGTAAATGAAGAAAGATTCTAAAGATAATATGAATAAGGATCTAAATTTTCAAAATATGTCGTGTCTTTCTATGTTTTACTCATGCATTACAATTCTTTTTTATGGTTTATAAGTTCCACATGATGTCTCTGTGTTTAATTTCTTTTCTAAAACATAGTTAGGTTCAATTCTTGCACACATGAGTTCATATCTGTTTGGTAGTTAGATGTCTTGCGCAAGATCAGGATGAATCTTGAAGATTTTGTGAATCCTCCTAAGTCTTTTCCTTTCCCTTCCCTATATATTTGTATTAGTAGTACTTTGGGTGAGACTTCTTCTCTTCCAAGGAGATGAAAATGCCAACGCTCTAGACTACTCGGTACCTTTTGTTGGTAACCTGAGAAGGACCTTGGTTTGATCAAACTTGCACCAACAAAATGGTTTCATTGTGGGGACCTGCGTCAAAAGGGAACCTGTAGGGAGGATGCTTCCACAGATTCATAGATCTAATATTGACCAATGGTGGGAAAGAAACTATGATGCTTTCATATGGAAAGAAGTGGACCTGAGGGGAAAATCCATGAAAGATACTCGTGAGGTAATCTTTTATTTAGAGAGATCAAGTGCCCAGTACGAGATATTTTGGGTTAAGTTCCTGGAAGAAATTTTCCACTAGATAAATAGGCTCCAAGAAGCTCCATAGTTCCAAGAATGAGTCAACAAGATCTGTACTTGGGACACAAAAAATATTGCATCACTTCATCAGTTGGATTGTCTAGTCACGCGAGCGATTGATTTTTTGGGTCAAGACCACATTTGAAGGATACATTTTCGAGTTTGTAGCTAAGAGGCACCAATATTTTTCGCGAGCATAGGATAATTTCAAGAAAGACACAAGGGGAAGACTGTTGAGAGAAATCCCCCTGTGGATTAAATTTTTCTTAATAGAAGAGGGGATGTTGACTATGTCACTGACTGAGATGGAAGCGTAAACACCCTCTCTTGGGGTAGGGTGAGGTTAGGGTATAGTCATGGCTTGAGAGAGGGGAAGGTTTCTTTGACAAACGAGGGGGAAAACAAAAGGAAATGGACTCAAGAGGTGAGCGAGCCTTGAAAAGAGTCACCATAGTTGAGAACTGGTGGCGCTGCAAGATCAAGAAAGAAACATGATAGTACAAGAAGTTGCGAAAAGAAGTCGGACCAGGAGAAGTAGAGGAAAGATATATGGAAGAGTTTTGAAAGATGAGAAGATAGGAAAGACTAGCTAGTCAAATATTAAGTGACAGAGAAGTGCAGAGAGAAATAATTCCCCAGGAGGTTGGACGAGAAGGAGAAAATGTAGACGTAAGAGAGGAGGAAGTCGACATGAATCTTGAATAAGAAAGAGAAGATTCAACCTTGACGACAAGAGAGATCAGGAATCTAGCTGAAGAGACTTCTCCAGTGGAAGAAAACGAGACCCCCGGATCAAAGAAAATCACCCCAAAGATAGTGGCGCCAGCCCTGAATTTCCCATACCCCAAGTGTCTTCTATACAAGTGGTAAGTTCGATACTACCTTCTCATGCTAGTTTTGTTTCAGTACAATTAGTTAGTCAGTCACCACCAAGAAGTGTGAGTACATGGAGGATATTGGGATCCCCTGGTAGATCACAAGAAGGAACGTTAGGTTTCATTTTGATAAGATCACTAAGATCAACAATGGTTGGTCATGCGGGAGGTTCAATTGCCCAATACCCAGAATTTTGGGGTAAGGTAGATGAAGATGTTGAGAAACATTGGTTCTTGTGAGAAGCAATATTGAGATCCAGAGGGACTCCAGATGTGAATAAGTTGGTTGATTTCCAGACTACCTTGAGAGGTCACACTCTCAAGTGGTACATGAAGATTATTGAACCAGGAGTTCTAGGAATGCAAGGTCAAGTGTTCACACTTGGCCAGATATGAACCAGGTTCATAGCAGAGTTTAAACTACCTCAGTCAGAACAATAGTCTCTATCTAAGTTGCATGAGATTCAACAAAGGGAAGGTGACTCAGCCTGGGAATATATCCAGAAGTTTAAAGATTCTATAGGGAGGTTAGCACATCCAATCCATGAGGAACATCAAAGGGAATGGTACATTCAAGAACTGCTACCTTTGACTCAGATTCCGCTAACGCAACAACAGATAACCACTTTGATAGATGCCTTGGAACAATCGATGAATATTGAAGCCATGGTGGGATACCCTGGGATCCTGAGAGTGACTAGACCCCCAACAGATGCGAACTTGGGATAACTACAAGGGAAAGTATCATCGTTTACAGAAAATATTCAAGAACTGACAATACCTAGACCAAGACGATTGGAGGTCTGGTGCACCAGATGTTATGCATAAGGACATCTGGTGAATGAATGTCCACGAATAAGGGGAATGGGACCTACTTAGAATCCAATGGGACCCTCACCAGGACCCATGGGAGGAGTTGTGCAAGTGTCTATGAACTTACCATTCCATAACCCTACCTCATATGATGCTTTTCATGGGAGCCAAGCAACACCAACAATTGAGTATTGTGATATTTTTTGAATCCATGGGAATAGGCCAAGACAATGTCTCATTATGCATAAATATTCGACAGTAACAAATACAATACACTATGATTTTTGCGCATCTACCACACATACTACCAATCAATGTAGAGAATTGGATGCACTTGTAGACAGGTTGGACCAAACAACATTTAGGGTGAATGAAAACCCTCAGGGACTGGGAAGAGGTCGAGGAGGCGGAGCCGGAGGAGACTTTAGAGGAGGAAGAACTAGGGGAAGAGGGCCAAGCAGATGTTATAACTATGATGAGAAATGTCACATGGCTAGAGAATGTCCTCATCCAAGGCGTCCATGGTGCTCTCAAAACATAACCAATGGGAACACAACTGAAGAATGCCTAGAATTAATTGTGAAATGGAAAGATAGGGTACAACAACAAGGAACTAACCTCATCAGATCAGAAATAAAGAGAGTTAGTAAAGAACAATTTCCCAACCTCAATATCGTTACTCGAGGAGGAGAAAAGACAGGAGGTGATGTTGATACTCTACCTCAGATCCAGAAAGAAACACCTAAAGAAGACATGTATGACCCTCTAAAATGGAAGTTGTTCTTTGAAAATGCCATAGAATTATTTCATAATATCCCTAGCCCTGAGATGCAAGAGAAACCCCAACAAGCTATAGTTTACCCTAATATTTCGCAAGCCCCTTCTTCACCCCCTGCACCCAGAAACCCTGTAGTCACACCAAGACAACCTGAGAAACCTCAAAATGTAGTCGACCTTTGGTTTCAATTATTTTCAGACATTCTCAGGAATGACCAATTAACAGAGAAGTTGTGCAATGCACTATACCTAGTTTTAGGGAATGAAGAACCCATAGAAGCAGGAATAAGGGATAACCTTCTGGAGAAAATTACTCAGAGAGTGCAGAGAAGAAAAGTATGATCTGGAAAAGAATTCAGACTAGTAGCCCAGTTAGATGAATTTGAGATTAATGATGTCATGTTGGATCTAGGATCCGATGTGAACATTCTGTATAAGAAGACCTGGGAAGCCTTAGGAAAACCTAGGATGATATATTCCCCAATTCAGTTAAGAATGGCCAACCAATATTGTATTTTCCCAATAGGAAGATTGGAAAGCGTGAAAATAGATGTTGTAGGAGTGAAGACTGTAGCTGACTTTGAAGTGATTGAAATCATGGGGGATAATGACCCTTACCCTACATTACTTGGCATTGATTGGGCCTATGACAACTATGCAGTAATCGACATAAAGAAATACACCATGACCTTTGAGGCCGATGGAATCAAGGTAGTTCAACCCTTGGATCCCTAGATATGCAGAGCCAACAAACAATAACATGGAGGGATAAGACTTGAATTAGTTGTACATTGTAACAGAAGGATCAAAAGATGATTATATAAATCCTACTATTGATGGATCAGCAAGTTGGAGGAGTATACAGTAAGTGGACAGATATTCAGAACTGGCTTTTGACAGTTGGCAGCAAGGATCATATGAAACATTGTCAAGGAGATGCGCAACTTTTAGAGAAACTAGATGGGTTGGGACCAAATTTAGAGAAAACCCAGTATATGATGGCACCTCAGGACTGAACAATTTTATTCTAAGAATGGAATAAAAGGTAGTAGAGGATCAAAGAATCTCAATACTAGATGTATCCTTTCAGGACACCCTTGCCAGATGGTGGGCTAATCATAAATCCTTACTTAGAAATTGGGATGATGTAAAGAAAGCTATCAAGTATAGGCTTCAGAATAAGGAGCAGCTGGAATAAGAGATGCAGATGGATTTCCAAGTTGTGCAACTGTTCAACAGAGAATCTAATCTTAGAGCACATATTGAACATTGCGTAACACAGTGGAAAGTTGCGTAAATACCCTCTCGCT
Organism: Picea mariana; assembly: GCA_032191745.1. Classification (NCBI taxonomy): domain Eukaryota; kingdom Viridiplantae; phylum Streptophyta; class Pinopsida; order Pinales; family Pinaceae; genus Picea; species Picea mariana. The sequence continues at coordinate 16,272 of JASDQU010013881.1, read as the reverse complement.
TCTGGGTTTAGGTATTTCCCCACTCCCTAGGTCCAATCCCAAAATATTGGTTCATACATGAGGAAACCAGAAGATGGACCAATGAATGGAAAATGTTGGAAGCTCATTTTTGTGAGGACTTCTCATTTACAAGTAAGTACCCTGAGCTTGAAGTAGTCCTGCAAAAGATTAAAGATTTTCTTTTTACAGATAATAGTAATCAGAAATCAAACCTAGTGGTATTTCCAAATCATAGCCAAGAAATTCAGACTAACCTTCATGTACCCTCCACAAAGAATCATATAGAATTCTATAATATTAGCAGGGATTCAGAAAGCCAAGACGACTTAGAGGAATTGAGGAACCTAGCCATTAAAGAGACAGAAGGGAATAGAGAAATTCAGAACACCATACCCAGTCAGATTGATAGTTCCTACAATCACCCATTAAAAGTGTGCAAAGTCAATATAGGGACCACATATCAACATAAGATATCTATTGCGGGAGACTAATAGGATGAGCAAACTAGTCAAGAAATACAAATTCTGCTGCGGGAATATGAAGATTTGTTCCCAAAGACGTTTTCATAGTTGAAAGGAATCAAAGGAATTATGGGAGAAATAAAAATTGAATTGAAACCAGGATCCAAGCCTATGAGGCATAGACCATACCATCTTAACCCTAGAGTAAATGAGAAGGTTAATAAGGATATAGACAAGATGATGGAAGCAAGACTCATTTTTTCAATGGAAGAAGAAGAATGGTTCAGCCCAATACTCATTCAAAGAAAGAAAGGCACAGAGGATATCAGGGTCTGTGTAGACTATAGAATCCTTAACTCTTCCTATGTGAATGACCCTTTCCCAACACCTTTTACCAATGAGGTGCTAGAACAGGTTACGGGGAAGGAAGCGTACTCATTCAAAGATGGATATTCAGGGTACCACCACGTAAGGATTTACAAAGAGGACAAAAATAAGACCACATTCATAATAGAATGGGGATCTTTTGCATACAATGTGATGCAATTTGTCTTGAAGAACGCCCCTGCAGTTTTCTCCAAGNATTGGATGATTGTTGGTGTATAAATATGTTCAATATATATCTTACACTCATTTAAATGTCAATCTGGGATTCGTAATCAAAAGAGTTGTTGCACTATATATGCCAAGAACAGGTAACCTACCTAAGTCTGTTGCATATAGGAAATAATTAATAACATAAAAACTCTATTTCTATGATTTCTAAATACTTCAAATATCTTTGAACTTAGAAGAGAAAACTAATAATGAAACTTAAATAAACAGCCAATCAAAGAGATGTTGTCCTAAAGAAACAAGTTTGTTCATTTCAGGCTCATGAATTAAAGGGATGAACTTAAGAAGCTTGTCTCCTATAGCAATCAAAACAGTAACTAGCAATCAATTCCAATCACTCTTGAAATCAAAACCAACTCCAGCTTCATGTAATTCAATCAAACCAACACAAGGAGTATCCAGTATAACTGAGAGACTTTATTACAGAGCATGAAGATGAGATATAAAGTCTTTTGATTCCTTGATACACTAAATCTACTGCAATCATAAACTCAAGATATCAGTCCACGCTTCAAATAATTAAATAGCCATCTTCAACATCTGAGAATGAAATGTCTATTTGATCTAACACCTGCTTATTCACAGCAATCCAAAATGATTAACTCAATGCTGAACTCTGAAAATAAATTAAAGATCAATCACACACACACACTACTGTAAAATATCCACACAAACACACAGAACGTATACAAGGAGGTTTACCTTAGTTGGGGCGGTGGGCCCTTGATGAACCAATAAGGAACCTCTTAATAAAGTGACAGAATAAATATTTTCACTCACATTCAATACTTGACATAACAGATCTTTTGCATTAATTCAACTGGTAAATTGGATCAACCATCTTTTACTTCATACATGAAAATGACAGGTATCGTATGGTTCTGACAGTATACTTCATTACATTCCTTATCATCCACTAACTATCTTCTATACAACATTCCTTATATAAGGTAAGCTGATACTATCAATATCTATGGATAAGCATTAAACAGTTTGAGAAATTTTACAATTAAGATTTACATCGAATTTTTAGGAATCGACTCCATCCTCATGAAACGAAGTGCATGAGCGATGGAGTCTCTTGCAACTTAAAAAAATGATTTGGGCGCTTCTATTCAACTGTCTTCTCGAAATATTCACCATCATTCTGGTCCAACTGGTGCATTCTGGAAATAGAGGTTCTGGTACTGGATTGCACACAGTCGCGAGTCTGGTACGGGAATGGATGCAGAGCAGGTAGTACCGAAATAATGCACAACTTGGTATCGGAATGGATTTGGTATCGGATCAAAGCTGCCTTGGGTACCAAAATGGATTTGATACTAGATTACACGGTGTCTGGTAGTGCCGGATAGACTGCTCATAAATCAAACCATTATGACTATACAAAATAAAACACTTTTATCGAAGTAATTTAAGAAAGTTAAACAAACATGCTTTAAATCATCAATTACCTCTTGTGAACATGAACACAGCTATTAGGTATGTGTTTTGGGAGGGAATAGTCTAGTATAGGCTTATAACATAGGCAAAAAGGTCTTAGATATAGGGTAAGATAGGGCATTATCTATGTCAAAATAGGGACTCAACATTTCCCCCATGTTGAAGGTGTTGCATGTCCTCATGCAATATTATCAAAAACGGATACCCAAAAACTTTCTGCACAATTGGACCCTTCTCAGTTATTTCTCAGATTGCAGGATGTTAAAACTAGAAGTTTCACTCTTCAATTCCTTCTTGATCACCCTAGTTTAATTGATCAATCGAAAGACCTTGTTAAGTTTGACAGAGACCTCTACTTGTTGTTCCTTCAATTCTGCATTCTCTGCCTTGATATGCCTGTCCAATATTTTGTATTCTTCAACTTCTTGCTTCAATCTCTAATTCTCTGTTAACATTTTTTGTTTGTTCAGAGACTTTTTTGGGCTAGGTGTGAGTGTTTCCTTAGCTACCATTTCTCGATCTTCTTTTTCTTTCCTCAAACTCCTCAAAGTATTTATTATCATTTTTTGTATTCTCAGGGACTTGTCTGGGCTAGGTGTGAGTGCTTCCTGAGTTACCACCTCTTGAGCTTCTTTTTCTTTCCTCAAATCCCTCAAATTCTCTGTTACCAACCCTTCTGTCTCACTTATTGTTACCAGCCCTTATGTTTCGCTTGTGGTGGCTCCACAACCACTTCCTTTTTCTGGAGAAATCGAAATATCCATGGACTCTCCTTGAGGAGAAGGTATGTTTGGAGTTGTTGCCTACTTGGCCATACTTCTAGTGGTCCTTTGTATGGGCAATGAGACTTTCTTAGACTTGCTGACAAGGGTGGGAGTTTCTTCAAACAGTTTCCTTTTCTTAGATTTGCTGACAGGGGTAGGCCTGGACACCTGTTCCTCCTATGTCGACTTGACTTTTATCTTGCATCCTTGAGTTGTGAATTCTGGAGTTTCCTTCTGCTGGTCAATCTGTATTTCTATCCTCGAAGATTGAGGCATAGGCTCTGGAACTTGTGCCTCCTTCCCTTCTAGTTTCTTTTTATTTTTTCTTGTCAACTTAGCAGTTTCCTTCAATTCACCAACAAGTTTTTGGAAAGGCCGAGTAGCTTCAAGAATAATTTTCAATTCTTTAGGGGATTTTGGAGGGGATTTTACAGTTGCCTCTTGTAAAATATCTTGTTGATCTGTCTCCTCCTTCTTTCGTTTCTTACTCTGTGATAGTTGGTCTTTAGGGCATAGGACTGAGCTAGACGCTTTAGCTTGTACAAACTTTTTCTTTCTTTGTAAGTTGAGGTCATGGGTCTTCTCTATTTGGTTGGCTGGTTCTAATGACATATCCATGATTGTTTCAGGAATGCTTTCTGATCGACCTCCTAGATCCAAGTCTTCTTTTCATCTTTTACTCTTTTGAACCGAGGTAGGAATTACTTTATGGGATTGGGTGGTTGTCTTCTTCCTCGATATAGTAGGTTCCCTTACGACAGACTTTTCTGTCACTGATTTCTCAATGGGATGAGATGATTTGGGCATAATAGTGCCTTCTTTACCTCCTGATGTCACCTTTATATCTTTCTTTTCCTTTCTTATTGAACCGAGGTAGGAATTACTTTATGGGATTGGGTGGTTGTCTTCTTCCTCGATATAGTAGGTTCCCTTACGACAGACTTTTCTGTCACTGATTTCTCAATGGGATGAGATGATTTGGGCATAATAGTGCCTTCTTTACCTCCTGATGTCACCTTTCTATCTTTCTTTTCCTTTCTTCTTGAACCCTCACTGTGTGTCCCTGCCTCTTGTGTCTCAACAGATTTGGATTTTTCTTGAGCGGAATTATGTTGGAGTAACTGCTTCCAACTACCACCTTGTGTTTTTAAAGCATGGACAACCAAAATTTTGATTAAACCATGATGCTGAAGGCTAGTTTCAGGTTTCTTGGAAACTGACCTCACCCCTCTCGCCATTTTCTTTAAACTCATCCATAGAAAGTGGGGAAAATTAATTTGTGGTCCTCCCTCGAAATGTGATAAAAGATTTAAATGATAAATGAAGGTCATTGCATACCTTCTCTTGCAGGTGAGGAATTTCTGCAGACTTATTAGCATCTTCCAATATTCCTCTTTGATGTAGCTTTGAGGGATGCCCTTGGTCCAATCAGGGTCTTGATGTTCTGATTTGCAAATTTTTGACAGAGATTTTTGTCAATGATCACTCTCTTGAAGTATTTTTCTCCAGCCATCGAGAGACCCGTAGCTTCTGCTATAGTGGCTTGTGTAATTGTTAACTTCATGTTCCCAAACTGCACATTTTCTGCATCATATGTCTGTGCAAAGACGAGAGAAATTCCCTCATGATCACCTTTAAAATTCTCCTAGAATGGCACCCACCCTACCTGTTCATATTTTTTCTTGCAAGCCTGATATTCTACTGTTTCTCTATATATTTGAAATATGGGCTCATGCGTGTTGACCCCCATGTTATCTTAAACAATTATCTCAGGTGGATGAAGCACAGACAGAGGGTCGATGGCTGAGTACTGGATAAACGTAGGCTATGATAGAGTATCGGATGGGAAAAATATGCAAGGGATATGAAGGAACATGATGTTTGTAGATGGTGTGACAACAACGGTAAATAACGCTCATTTGGATGGCAGAGCCATCCAGAGGAGCATTTATGAATGGAAGTGTAGATTACAACAGTCACATCAATAATCATGATGATATGGTGAGGCAGGTCAGATCCATTAACAGTTTACGGAATCGTGGGAAACTTGGTGTCAGACTATATTCATGGAAGGATGTGGTCGTTATGATCGGGACTCATGTATATGAAATTAGCTGGGATCATTACTCGATATGTTGTGATTCATGGTTCATGTCATTTCATATAGTACGACAATGAATCATAAGTTTATGGGGTTTATTTACCATATAGACAGAGGGAGTATGATTTTGATTTAGTAAAAGACATCATGACCTTTCACTCTTGATATTTCGTAGGAAATTTTCTTTTTACGGAAGTGTGGTCGAGGATTTTACAAAGATTCATGAAAAAACAGGGGTATGTCATGAACTGAGAGCAATCATATGTTCTAAATGCATATTTACTCTAATTCCTTTAAATAACACGAAAAACGATGTTGAATCTGTATGTCTTAGCACTAATAATTGGACAACAACTTGGAAACATGATGAAAGTTACCCGTCACATTCTTACCAGTACCAGATCACTTGTGTGTAGAGTGTTGGCAAATGTTTAACAGGAAGAATGTACAAAAGATTGTTGGCATGTTGCACAGCCAGCGTAAGCTTGTCATTGATGGCAAGTACAACATTAAAGATGACAGGCAAACAGAAGACAAGTTTAGAGAGGTGAATGATCGAAAGCAGTGAGTGCACACAGCGAGAGCCGTTAGATTTGGTGCAGAGTTGCCGACAGCCCTCAGATCTGCGGAATTTGCACGGAGGATAAGTTCCCATGAACAAGAGGAGAGGCTTCATCGGAGAATTGGGGATCGGGATTTTATAATTTCCAATTCACTTGACATCGAAAACTCCGAAATCACGATATGCAATTTCGCGATTTGAGATCAGTTGTTAAAGCAAGCATGAGATATGGACCGTTGATTTACTTCATCGGAGAATCGGGGATCGAGATTTTATAATGTCCAATTCACTTGACATCGAAAACTCCGAAATCGCGATATGCGATTTCGCGATTTGATCGTAGCCGTTAAAGCAACATGTGATCCAGACCGTTGATTCAACTCACGACAGCAGACCACGTCAGCTAGGGACACGTGGCACAACCAGGGAATGACAGGTGTCAAGCAGATTCAACACTTTAGGCACATGTAAGCCACGAATCAGAGTGACACGTGGCAGGATTTAACACATGTCAAACCACGTGTGACATCAGCAGAGGCATCGGCGATCGGGACTTTGAAATGACAAAGTCACTTGACATCGAAAGTCTCGAAATACCGGAGGGATCGGGACCGTCCATCTGAGGGACAGGTGTTGAAGATCAAGGCACCATCAGCATTTTGTTCATCGGGAAATCGGGGATCCCGTTGACAAGAGTTTTGTGCAATTCAGAATCGTGATCCACAAAACCCCAATGAGTAGGGGCCATATGTCAGAACAATAGCAAAGGAGGATGGTGGCGTAGTGGAGGCTAGCTGTCAGAGATAAGGATGCAGTCACGGGTAACAGTCACGTGAACCAGGGTCATCCAGGAGGGCTGAAGCGCATCGCGAATCGGGAAATCTCGAATTCCATGGACATAAACATTATGTCATCGTAAGTGTCGAAACTCTGATGGAGTGATATGACCAAAGTCACACAGAGACTGGTCATATGGATCATGTTCTAGCTAGGAGGGCTAGCACATATTTTCGAGAGGTATGGTGGTGGTCACATGATCGCAGGTCACATGGACCATTGTGTAGCCGGAAGGGGCTAAGGCTCGGGAAAGGAGCACATCAGGGATCGGAGAATCGGGGGTTCTGAGTACATGTGCATCTCGACACTGAAAACGTCGAAACCCCGATAGAGAGACATAAGGCTGTGGTCACAACCCTTGGTCACGGGATTTGTAAGTGACTAAAACTATGAACGCCGAGAGCACCAAAGTCACGATATATGAAATCCCGATTTGATTTGAATCGTTGGATCAAGTATTGATCGCAAGGCTACTGTTGCATGCAACAGTGAAACTGCCAGAAACCACTGATGGTTTCAACTAGAGAAGCTGAAGAGCTAACATGTTGATCTCACAGAGCACTCGAGAGGTGGAGAAGATTGGTGCGGTTGAAGCATGCAGAGGAATGGAGAACATTGCATGCACAAAGTGCACAGAAGCTATAAATACATGGTACAGAGAAGAGATTCATTTTGTTTTTGCTATTGGAATTTGTGGTTGCTATTGGTGGTTGCTGTTGCCATGGGAGTTGGAAGTGAGTGTAGCTGGTGAAGGTGATTCATGTGCGAAGAAGAAGGAGAGTACAGAAGCTGAAGTCAAGGGAAGAGGATCTGTGCAATAAATGGGTATGGTGCATAGAGCTTAAAAGGAGAAGAACAGACAGCGCAAGTGAGCTGAGCAGAAAGGCAATGAGGCAGACAGAGAAACAAAATGAAGCAGAATAGTGATAAGTCAGGTAAGTCATCTTCGAACATCAAATCACTGCAATAAATTCAGTAGCAAAGNCCGTGCTTCCTTCTAGTTGGTGCTAGAGAAAACAGAGAGTTGGTGCTCTCAGCAAGTAGCATCTTGCTAAACAGAGGTTATAGTCTCATTATGAGTTGGTGCTCATATGTATGATAATGTAAAGAATGTAATTATCATTTATCATATAAAGAAAAAAAGGTTTTTACCCTGTATGGGTTTCCTTGGAAATTATCTGTCTCTGTGTTTCTCATATATGTGACTGATGCTGAATGTTCCTGTGTTTATTTCTCTGCATTATTATGATCATCATTCAGTGTCTGTGCAAAAAGTTTTAAAAGAAGCATAATTGTTTAATCTCAGTAACAACTGATTCACCCCCCCCCCCTCTCAATTGTCCAACATAGAGTTGAAATTAGTATGGG